>PVIW01013783.1:0-25869 GCA_004026585.1 Noctilio leporinus | reverse complement strand
TCTGAGAAGATACTTTGTATGATTTCAATTTTCCTGTATTTGTGGAGGCTTGTCTTGTGACATACCATGTGGTCTATCTTGGAGAATGAGCCATGTGCATTTGAGAAGAATGTGTATTTTGCTTCTTTGGGGTAAAAGACTCTGTATACATCAGTTAGGTCCATTTCCTCTAGAGTGTTGTTCAATGCCACAACATCTCGGGGGATTTTTTGTTTGGAAGCTCTGTCCATTGTTGATAGTGGGGTATTAAAATCCCCTACTATGAGTGTGTTGCTGTCTATGTCTTTCTTAAAGTCTTCCAAGATTTTCCTTATATATTTCGGAGCTCCTATGTTGGGTGCGTACATGTTTATCAGAGTTATTTCTTCTTGATGGATTGTTCCCTTAAGTATTATGAAATGTCCTTCTTTGTCCCTTTTTATGGCGTTCATTGTAAAATCTATTTTATCTGAAATCAGTATTGCTACTCCAGCTTTTTTTTCATGTCCATTTGCTTGATATGTTGTTTTCCATCCCTTCACTCTCAATCTGTGTCGATCATTTGTTCTGAGGTGGGTCTCTTGAAGACAGCATATTTGTGGGTCATGTTGTCTTAGCCATTCGGCTACCCTATGTCTTTTGATTGGTGCATTTAATCCATTTGCATTTAAGGTGATTATTGATTGATACTTATTCATTGCCATTTTCTCCATTTGTGTCTGTATTCCTCTTTGGCTTTCTTTGTTTCTTCATTTCATTTTTTTACTTATTTTTAGAGCAGACCCTTTAGCATTTCTTGCAATGATGGTTTGGTAGAGATGTATTCTTTCAGTCTTTTTTTGTCTGGGAAGTTCCTTATTTCTCCTTCTATCTTGAATGAGAGCCTTGCTGGGTAGAGTATTCTTGGTTGCATGCCTTTGTTTACCATGACTTGAAATACTTTTTGCCATTCCCTTCTGGCTTGAATTGTTTCTGTTGAATAATCATTGGATAGCCTGATTGGAGCCCCTTTGTATGTTATTTGTCTTTTCTCTCTTGCTGCTTTTAGGATTCTCTCTTTGTCTTTGAAATTAGCCATTTTAATAATAATGTGCCTTGGTGTTGGTCTGTTTGGGTTGATCCTCATTGGGACCCTCTGTGCTTCCTGAACTGGATTCATGTTTTCACTCATCATGTTAGGGAAATTTTCTATCATGACGTTTTTGAACAGGTTTTCCATTCCTTGTTTCTCTTCTCCTTCTGGTATCCCTATGATACGGATGTTGTTACATTTCATGTTGTCCTGCAGCTCTCTTAACCCCTCTTCAGTCTTGTTTAGCCTTTTTTGATTCTCTTGTATTGTCTTGGAGTATTTGTCTACATTATCCTCCAACTCGCTGATCCAGTCCTCTGCTTCCTCTAGTCTACTGTTGATTCCTTCTACTGTATTCTTCAATTCAGAAATTGTATTCTTCATTTCATCCTGGCACTTATTGATAGTTTCCATGTCCTTTTTCATGCTGTTGTAGTTCTCAGTAAGTTCCTTGTAACTTCCCTGGAGTTCTTTGTAATTTCCCTGGAGTTCTTTGTAATTCCCCTGGAGTTCTTTGTAATTTCCCTGGAGTTCTTTGTAGTTCTCCTCGAGTTGTTTACAGTTTTCTTTGATGTGGCTGAGCTCACTGAGCTTCTCTATCATCATTCTTTTTAATTCCTTATCTGATATTCCAGGTGCCTCTGTTTCATTTTGTGTTCTTTCTGGCTATTCTTCCTTTCCTTTTGGTGATGGACTGATTCTTTTTCCCCCCATTTTGTGTGTGTGTTCTTGCTTGCTCTTTATTTATTTATTTATTTTTGTTCTTTCCTTGGGTTAACCTGCTTTGCTTCCTTGCCTTATTTGAGCACCTTTCTGTGATAGGAGATTTGTGGAGTTCAATGTTGCCCTCTCCCAGATTTTCTCCACTTGCTGTTCTTGGTGTGTCCTTTATTTGGGCTGTCTGGTTGTATTCTGGGCCTGCAGGCTTTTTGCAGAAACAAAAACAAAAACAAAAAACAAAAAACAAAAACAAACAACAACAACAACAACAAAAACAAAAGCAAAATACCAAACCAAACCCCCCCCAAAATTGCAAAAGAAAAAAAAGAAATAAAAATGATAATAATAATAAGAAGAAAGGTTTTAGATGGCTGTTCACCCTTAATAATCCCTGACTGGTCCAGATGGAGCCTGGTCCTGAGGGCTTTTAGCAGAGGAAAAAAAAAAAAAAGGAGAAAGTCCCAAGAGAAAGAGAAATCAATATTAATAAAGAAAAGGTTTAGGTTTCTGTTTACCCTTTATGGTCTCTGTTTGGTCCAGGTGGAGCTAGGACCAGTATGTTTTATCA
Organism: Noctilio leporinus; assembly: GCA_004026585.1. Classification (NCBI taxonomy): domain Eukaryota; kingdom Metazoa; phylum Chordata; class Mammalia; order Chiroptera; family Noctilionidae; genus Noctilio; species Noctilio leporinus. Next base: position 23,530 of record PVIW01013783.1, on the reverse strand, counting down.
GGGAGAAAAGAAAGGAGAAAGAACAAAAGAACAACAAAAAAAAAATGATTGGAGGAGAACGTCACAAGACAAAGATAAATCAATATTAATAAAGAAAGTTTTTAGTTGTGTGTTCCCCCTTTATGATTTCTGATTGGTCCAGGTGGAGCCAGAACCTGTGGGCTTTACCAGGAAGAAAAGGAACAGAAAAATTAAAAAAAAAAAAAAAAAAAAAAGGGGAAGGAAGAAAAGAATAAAGAAAGGGTTTAGAAATGCTGGGGAAGGGAGGAATACTTAGATTGAGGACTGGGAATGCCTTATAGCCACAGAGTGAATAGACTTTAATTCGAGAGTAGGGGAAGGTCTTGGGTATTTAGGTGGATTGAGGTATGGGGGGAATTAAGAATATGTGAGGAGTAACTTTTGCAAAGGATATGTTGGGGCTTAATGGTTCATATTGCTCTCGGTATAATTCTGGTGCTTGAGATTGGCAGCAATCCCTTTCCTGATGCCGCCTCTTTTTCTTGGTCAGGACTTTATAGTCTCTAGTCTATATTCTAGCCGGTCTTGGCACTTGGCATGGCCTCTGATTGTGGCAGTAGGGCTGATTCTGAGTGTAGGCTGGGCCTTCAGCAGCCTGTCTGGGTTTTATGGCTGCTGGTGTTCTGGAGCCGGCAGGCAGCCCCCTCCCACTCCTGGCGGAGTTTCCTGCCCAGGACACGCCCCCAGCACTTCAGCAGGGCAGCCAGCAACTTCACTGGTCCCTGTGAGGACTGGCCCCACCCCCACAGTTCCGGGAGGAGGCCGGGTCTGTCAGTCAACACTGTCCAGGATCCCCCTTCACTGTCCCGCCCTTCCGGGGTGGGCACCATTCCTCCCAGCCAACCAGCTCTCCTTGGAGTCCTTTAAGTGGCCTCTGTGATGAGCCCCTCCCAGGCGTGGGCGGTGCGGCCTTTGTCTATGGCAATGGTGGGTTGCCCGCCACTAGTTCCCGGCTTGCCGGCTCTCCGGCTCGCTGCCGTTTGGAGTTTCCCGCGGAGCCTGGGGGCCTGTGTGGTTGCGCAGAGCTGGGTCTCTCCCCTTGCAGGGGCTTCTAGCTGCTGTTTCCCCAGTGGCCCAGCAGCTCCGTTTTCGGCTCTCTCGCCGCCCCGCTGGTGCACTTCCTGCTTCCCTGCTCCGGCTTCCCGCAGGACTCTTCTCCTCTGCCTCTAGCCCTGCGTGCGCAGAGCCTCCTCTCCCCGTTGCCGGGGTGAGTTTCTCACACAGTCCCTCCCCTGCAAGAGTTCAATCCGCGTTCCCTACAGCATTTGCCCTCGCTGCCCGCACTTCACTGCTGAGACTTCCAGTCACCAGGGAGCCCGAAACTGGCCCCAGTCAAACGCGCCCCTCTGGGCAGAGCCACCCCTGCCCAGAGCCGACCTTGGCCCGCCGGCCGGTAGGTCGGGAACGCCTCACCTACTCTCCTGCTGGCCTCCTCCGCCTCTAGGCTGTACTCCCTTGTGTCCAGATGCTGCCCGTTCCAATCCCCAGGGTCCTGAAGACGTCTCACACTCCCTATCCTGTCCTCTAGCTGCTTTGGTACTCGAGAACAGCATCAGCACTGCTCTCTACTCTGTCGCCATCTTTTTAGATCTGACCTAAAATTTATTTTTAACTAAGAATTCCACAATAGCCAAAACAACAAAGTAGGAGGAATCACTTCTTTTTTTAAAACCCTACTGCATAGCTACATTAACCAAGACTGTGTGGCACTAGCATAAAGATAAACATATAAATCAGTGGGGTAGAATTGAGATTCCAGAAGTGAACCCTTACATATATTGTAAAATAATTTTCAAAAAGTGTGCCAAGATAATTAAGAAATAATATTTTAAAGAAATGGTGCTGGGTCAACTGAATAGCCATGTGTAACAGTAAAACTAAATTAATATAAAAACTCATATCCCAGAAATCACATACAATAAGTTAAGATGGATTAACAACCAAAATGTAAAAGCTAAAATTATAAAATTTCTGAAGAAACCATACATGAAAATCTTTGTGGCTTTGGTTTAGAAAATGATTTCTTAGATGTGACATGAAAAGCATAAGCAATAAAAGAAAACATAAATCAGATGAAAAAACTTATCTGTTCTAAAGATAACTAAAAAGAAAGTGAGTAGACAATTCACAGAATGAGAGAATATATTTATGAATCATATATTAGATAAGAGTCTAATAAGCAGCATACAGAGATAGCTCTTACAATTCAACAACACAAAATCTAAAGGCTGAGTTAAAAAAATGGCAAAGACTTAATAAGTAGAAGCATATACTGTGTTCATTGATTGGAAGAATTAACATCATTAAAATGTCCACATTACCCAAAAGCAATCTATAGACTCAATGCAACTCCTAGAAACACCAATGGCATATTTTGGAGATGTAGAACAAATATTTCAAAAATTTATATAGAGCCAAAAAAGATCCTAAATAGCCTCAGCAATTTCAAGAAAGAAGAACAAAGTAGGAGAAATCATAACACCTTATATAAAACTATATTACAAGGCAACTTTAATAAAAACAGTCTGGTATTGACATAAGAACAGACACATAGATCAGATGGAACAGAATAGAGAGCCCAGAAATAAACTCAGGACTCTGTGGTTAATTAACATTTGACAAAGGGGGCATGAGCATAAAATGGAGTAAAAATAGGCCTTTCAATAAGGGCTATTTTTGTGTTGGGAGAACTGGAAAGGTACATACAAAAAAAAAAAAAAAAAAAAAAACTAAAGAGAGCAAGAGAGAGCAAGAGAGAGAGACTAGATTACCAACTTACAACATACACCTGAATAAACTCAAAACAGATAAAAAACTTAAATATAAGTTGTGACACCATTTAAGTCCTAGAGGGAAACATTGGCAGTAAAATTTCAGATATCCCATGCAGCAATATTTTTGCTGATGTATCTTATAGAGCAAAGAAATAAAGGAAAAATAAGTAAATGGGACTACATCAAATTGAAAAGCATCTGCACAATGAGAGAAAACATTAGCAAAATGAAAAGGGACCAACCATATGGGAGAATATATTTGTCAATGATATGTCAGACAAGAGTTTGATTTCTAAATTATATGAAGAACTCATATGACTCAATACCAGGAAGACAAACAGTCCAATTAAAAAATGGGGAAAGGACCTAAATAGATACTTCTCCAAGGAGAACATACAGATGGCTCAAAGACATATGAAAGGATGCTCAATATCACTAGCTATTAGAGAGATGCAAATTAAAACCACAATGAGATACCACCTTATACCTGTCAGAATGGGCATCATTAACAAATCAACAAACAACAAATGCTGGTGAGGATGTGGAAAAAAGGTCACCCTAGCTGACCATTGATGGGAGCAGAGATTGGTGCTGCCACTGTGGAAAACAGTATGGAATTTCCTCAAAAAACTAAAAATGGAACTGCCCTTTGATCCAGTAGTTGCACAGCTGGAAATACATCCAAAAAATTATGAATCACTAGTTCTAAAGAAGTTGTTCACCCCTATGTTAATAGCAGCATTATTTACAATAATCAAATGTTGGAAACAGCCTAAGTGCCCATCAGTAAATGTGCGGATCAAAATAATGTGGTACACGTACACAATGGAATACTGCACAGCAGAAAGAAAGAAGGAACTCCTACCTTTTGAGCAGCATGGATTCATCTGGAGAATATTATATTATGTGAAATAAGCCAGTCAGTAAGATACATATGCCATATAATCTCCCCATAAGAGGAATTTAATGAACAAAAATAAACAATGAACAAAATAGAGTCACAGGTATTGAAACATGCAACAAACTGATAGTGATAAAAGGGAAGGTAGGACTAGGAAAATGGTGGAAAGAAGAAGAAGGTACTAGTCAAAGAGCATTTATGAATGCCCCATGTACATGGAAAACAGTGTGGGAACTGAATATAGGGGCTGGATATGGGATGGGTAGAGGAGGGCAAAGGGAAAAATTGATACAACTGTAATAGAATAATAATAAAATGAGTTAAAATTATTTATGGCATTTTGGTAATCTAAAGAAAAAAGAACTTGAATAGACATGTTTTCCAAAGAATATGTACAAAGGGCCAATATAACCCAGGAATAGATGCTGAACATCATTAGTCATTAAGGAAATTCAAAATCAAAACCACAATGATATAATACTACTTCATACCCATTAAGATAACAACAATAAAAAAAGACAGACATTAAGAAATGTGGCAAGGATGTGGAGAACTGGAAACCTCACAAATGTCTAGTGGAAATTTGAAATGATGCAGCTGCTTTATAAAATAGATTGGCAATTCCTCCCAAAGTTTATGACAAAGCAATTCTACTCCTAGTTATATGCTCAAGAAAATAGAAAACATATGTTCTCACAAAGACTTGTACATGACTGTTCATAGCAGCATTATTCATAATAGTCAAAAGTCAGAAACAGCCCTTAATGTCCATGAACTAATAAGTTGATAAACAAAATATGATATATCCATATAATGGAACATTATCCAGCCCTTAAAGTAAATGAATAACTCATTAATGGTACAACATGAATAAACCTTGAAAAGATACTACTTGATAAAAGTCAGACACCAATGGCCATATGTTATATGATTCATTCCATTTATATAAAATATCCAGAATAGGCAAATCCATAGAAAGAGACAGTAAATTCATTGTTACCAGGGATTTGAGAGATGTAGAATAAGGAGTAACTGCTAATAAATCTATGATTACTTCTGGGGTTATGAAAGTGTTCTAGAATTTGATAGTGCTGATGATTGAACAATCTTGTGAATGTACTAAAAAACATCTACTTGTTCACTTTAAAATGATGAATTTCATACTACACAAAAAAAGAGAAAGAAAAAATTGATCATTGCCATTAAACACATCAATAGAATATGGAAGAAAATCATATGGTTATATCAGTAACAAGAGAAATAACAGTGCTAATTGCAATAGCTAAGTGCTGGAAATGGCCTAAGTGCCCATCAGTGGATGAATGGATCAAAAAACATTGGTACACTTACACAATGGAATTCTGTGCAGCAGAAAGAAAGAAGGCATTACTACCTTTTAGGACAACATGGATGGAACTGGAGAGTATTATGCTTAGTGAAATAAACTAGTTAGTGAAAGACAAATACTATATGATCTCACCCATTACAGGAAACTAATGAACAAAACAAACAAACAAGCAAAACAGAACCAGAGGCATGGAAAGAAGGAACAGACTTCCAGTGTGCAGAGGGGAAGGGGAGGGAGAAGGGGGAAGAAAGAGGCAAAGAAGGGGAACAGTTTAGTCAAGGAGCTAGCATGGACGACCCATGGACATGGACAACCTGTGGAATTGACTGTGGTGGGGGATGGGGAGGATGGAGAAGGGGAGAGCAGAAGGTGGGGGATGAGATGAATGTAATACAACAACAATAAAAAAAATTAAAAAAGGAACTTAACACTCAGAATACTAAGAATTGAAGGATATGTCCTCAACATGATAAAGGTTTACAAAAACTCAGAGCTAACATCATGTATAATAGTGAAATTATAAGAGATAAAATTTTAAAATTCTAGAGAAAACCTTGGAGAACTTAGTAGGCAAAAATTTCTTAGGATAACAATTATGAATCATGAAATTAAAAATTGATGTTAGGTCTTAACAGAATTTTAAAAGGTTTACTTTTTATGTCATTATTTAGAAATAAAAAATAAGCCTGAAAGTAGAAAAATATTTAATATATATATAGCAGACAAATAAGTTGCATTTCAAATATATAAAGAATTATTATAACTCAATAATAGGAGGGCATGTTAATATAAAAATATGCAAAATATCTGAACAGACACTATACAAAAGAATACATACCAATAGCCAAAAGCACATGAAAAAAGAGCCCCAAATTTTTAGTTATCAGGAACATGTAAATTAAAATGAAAATGACATATTACTACAATCCAGTAAAAGGCTAAGATTAAAATCAGTATTGGAAAGGATGCAAGAACAACTGGAATTCTCATATGCTGCTGGTAAGAATACAAAATTGTACAAATATTTGGCAGCTTGGCAGTTCTTTTAAAAGTCAAACATTCACTTACTATACTTCCCAACTATTCTATTACTGTGTATTTATCCAAGAGTAATAAAAACATATGGCCACACTAAAAAGTCTCTATAAATGTTCATAGCAGCTTTATTCTTTTTGACCACAAACAGTAAGCAACCCAAATATGTTTCAGCTGGGGAATAGGTAAATAAACATTGGCATGTCCACACAATAGCATACTACTCAGCAATGAAAAAGAACAAATGCTCTGGCTGGTGGTTCAGAGGATAGGTGAATCCAAAGGTTGCTGGTTCAATTCCAGTCAGGGCATATAACCAGGTTGCCAGCCAGGTCTCCAGCTAGGTCTGTAGCTGTAGGCAGGTGAAAGGCAACCATACATTGACGTTTCTTCCTCCTTCCCTGCTCTTCTCCCTAAGAATAATGAATAAAATCTTAAAAAAAAAATACGCAACAACATTTCTGTAACATGTGCATGAACAAAGCCATACACAAAAGAGTATATAAATTATGTTTCCATTTATATGAAATCCTAGAAAATACAACCTAATCTCTGTAGAAAGAATGCAGATCGATTAGTTGCCTGGGTTTAGAATGAAGGCGGTAATAAACTGTAAGAGAAAATGAGGGAACTTTGGGATAATGGAAGTATTTTATATCTCGATTATAGTAGCAGTTGTAAAGGTTTACATATTTGTGAAAACTCATGAAACTTTACAGTTAAAATGAGTGCAACTTCTTAAACGTATATTATATCAATAAGAGTGAAATAAATACAGGGTGCACATGATCAATTGGCAAAATTTTAGTAAAATAAACAACATACCACAACAGTGATATATTTTGAAATAAATTTATTCTTATATGTAAATACATAAACATAGTCACTGTTTTTAAAATTTTTTCAAAAAGTTTCCATTGGCTGCAACAATAGACTTAATGTGACTTTGGAATCTTGAGCATTCTTTAATGAACTTTTCTTTATCCATGGAAATCATAATGTTTTGAATCTTAGCTTTAATAGCCTCTGTGTTGGAATGAGGTTGTTTATTAACTTCGCTCTAACAAATGCTCCATACATAATAGTGTAAAGGATTTGCATCTGGTAAACTAGGAGGCCAGATTTCCTTTAACCAGAATTCAGGAACATTGACACTGAGACATTCTTGCACCTTTTGGCTTTATGTGCTGGTGCACCATCTTGTTGGAAGATAAAATGACATCCATTTGTGACTTGCTTCGTTCATGGTACAACTACTTCTCTCAAAACATCAAGGTAAACATCCTGGATCTTCATTTATGATCTCCTGGATTCTGTGTACAATATTTGGACTTGTGCAATCCTTGTGTACCTTATGTGTTTTCCTTGTTGGTGTGGTGACATCAGGATCAGCATTATATACCTTCTTCACATTGTAAACTGTGGGTAAAGGGATATTATTGAAGCCCACAATTTCCTTAGCAGTTTGCCCTGCATGCAGTCCAGAAATTATGGTTGCTCTAACATCATGGTCCTTCAACATGATGGTTGCTCTCAGAATTTAATACTTTATATCTGAAACAATGATGTTAAATCATAACCTTAGAAACATAGTTTTTCAAAATTAATAAGAAGCATGTGAAATAAGGAGATGCAAATTTATTACCAATTGATCGTACACTCTGTATAGGCCAGGAAAGGAATATAAATGAAAAAAAAAAAAAAATGGTCCTGAGGGGGACTCTAGTATATTGGAAAGTCCATGTCATACAACGGGCTTAGGCCCTACACAAATCCAAGCAATTGATGCCATAATAGGAGAAACCAGTGTTAGCAGGTATTGATTTTTCAAGAGAAGTTGTAAATCCAGATTTTTATGTGAAGTTTCATGACTTGATAACATGGATATCTAATTCCAAGATTTATATATACTATATCACACACCAAGAAAAGCATATGTGGGATGAATCAAGATTATCAGCATGAAAATTCTGCCATAGAGAACAGAATTCAATGAACAAATGTCAGGATTCTGGTCTAATGGATGATTGTCTTTCTCACTGTCCATTAATCGATTGGCATTTTGGTTTCTATGTCAGTCTCTGTGAGCTTGCTTAATGTGAAACTTTTCCTGAGGGACATCTTATTGCACAAACTAAAAGACATTTCTAAACTTACAAGGGTGAGAATTAAACCCAGAAATCAATGAAATCACTAAAGTCACTGCTATTTTTCTGAGATCCTGAAAGCCAGCTGAGTAGCACTCCCAGAATTTCTATGAGTTACTTGCATCTTTCCATTTGGTTTGTAATGCTTTTCTTAAAAATAATTCTGTACTATGAAAGACTCCCAACAAGTCTCCATTTAACAATGTATTATTCTTGATGTAGTATGTGCATGGGATAAAAAATAATTTTTCATTCGTCCCAGAAGGTCTTGACAGAGACTTTCCCCTTCTAGTAATATTAGGTTGACCAAAAAGTCCATGTGATTTTTCCATAAATTAAAATACACAGTTTTCATTTTCACCAATAACTTATTGATTTGGACATTCTGAGTACGTAAGCTATCACCCATTATTGGCTTCTAGTGGGTAGAGGCCAAGGGTACTGCTAAAAATCTTGCAAGGCATGACATAGCTCCAACAGCAAAGAATTATTTGGCTAAAATGTCACCAGCACCAAGAAACTTTGCAAACCACTTTTGACACATTCGATCAGTCACAGCACCTTCCCCATACACTGCAAAAATCTTTTTTTATTTGCATTTCATTGTATTTTTACCTTTCTTGAAATGACAAAGCACAATACACTAAAAGTGTTGTGCATTTTCTTCCATCTTCAATATTAAAATGACTAAAAAAAATTGATCGATCTTAATAAGTATTTAAATGCATGTTGACATGACAGCTATCACAATACAATCTAACAAAATTATTTCAAATGAAGTTAAAGATAACTAACTTAGATAACTAGGAACCATTGTTAAGGGAAAAAGACTAAACAAACTATTTAGCTAACCCAATAAAAAGATTAACAGGAGGAAAAAACAAGTTAAACATATACAGGTAAGTATGCATGGGAATCCCACAAGGTTACATGACTCAAAGGCAGCCGGACAATTGAGGCTTATACATATATCATCCTGAGCTAAAGAAAGAGAGGTAGGGGTCTAAGGCTTCAAAGTGAGTAAGACAATTCACAGGGAAGTCAAAGAAAACTTTTAAACAAACATTCTACTGTGCAGATAAGCCTCTCAGGTAACTAACTAACTAAATAAAAGGAAGGCGGGGATCTGATAATAGCTCTCTTCCTGCTACAAGCCCCTTTCTAATGCAAATGTCTTTTACGGTGGGAAATTTCCACTCCATTTTCAGACACTCTCTGAGCCTTCAGTTTCTCCAAATAATTACTTAAAATGATTCTTATGTGAAAGAGGCATATTTTGGGGTTGCCTATTTTGCTACCCACCATATGATTTGATTCACAAAATTTATTTGTCCTAATCTGAAAAAGAGACCAATTACATAACTCAAGATATTCCTTTCTATTTAATTCATTTTTCCTAAGTAAAACATTAAAGTGGTTTATTTGGAAATATTGTGGTTGCTAGTGTTAGAAGCTCTATACAGCATAAGTATAAAAAAAGAATGTATTGGCTCATGTACCCGTGAAGTGGAATTGGGGTTTCAATTAGCTCCAGGCCCAGCTAGATCAAGGGGTTCCCACTCTCTCCATCCATTACTTCTGCTTGCTTTCATTCTCATACAGCTCCCCTCCACAGAGGCACAGGCATGACAGGATGATCATCAACCACCCTAGACTTGCTTGCAGCAATGTCAGCTGAAGCACCTTGGCTTGCCTTATTTTGTGTGTTCATCCCTGGACTGGGGCCAGAGGGTGGAAGTATGCTGATTGTTTGGGCCTGGGTCATAAGATCACCCCTATGCCACAACATCATCCCAATGGCCAAGAGAGGATTAAAATCATATGAACTGTGTTTCCTCATGAGAAAGAAGGTTTCCACTCTCAGATGAAAGAGGCAAAACGTGCTGAACATGTTTGTGGTAGTGAGACTTGTGGGGGGGACTACTTGAATAATGGCTAAGGAAAAATTCAGAGTCAAGACTGAAACTATAAGAGAAAGTTTAATATTTAGAGATTCACAAAGGTAGAAGAAGGAAGCTGTAGAAGAAATGGGCTCAGGAAACAAATTATAGAGGCAAAAAGAAGGGTCCTGGAGCTTAGGAGAAAGGAAGGTAAAGGTAACACACCTAGTTGCGGAAGAGAAGGGAAAAGGGAAGGAAAAAGGCTGGGATGAGCTCCTTTGGATGAGAGGGAGAACATGCTAGATCCTATGTCGTAAGGGCTTTTAAGGGTGGAGAATTTAGGAGAGATCCCAGGAGAGGATCTCAATAGAATATTCATCAATTTTCCCTGGTGTGCTCTTTCACATTAGTGGTCTCTACTGATTGACAGCACCAGGGAAGTAAGTTATTAGTCATTGCAGCTGATCCTGATATCAGCCATGGCATTGCTCTGCCTGGTCTTGCTGCATTTCTGGGTCTGGAGCTGAAGCACAACTGAGGCCTAGGTGTTATCTTTAGGGTTTAATGTTTAAGGGAATGGTCATGCAAGGACCCTAATGGGAGTACTCTTTGACCCCATGTAATCCCTCTAAGGGGGTGTAACACATGATTAGTGACATGGTAGGGGGAGTCTGAGCCACATGACTAGCAATATGAAAGGTCAGGGGGTCCACGCCACATGACCAGCAATATAATAGGAGAGGAAAGGTTACCATGGGGGGAAGGTCCTTATTTTCCCAGTTTTACCTGTTGCTAGGTGCCTGGGCTTCCTGCCCTGGTGACCTGTACCTGGCATATTGACTTTGCTCTGCTTAATTCTGTCTACCACAGACAGACAAAAGCAGCAGAGCCCCATTATAGAAATTCACAGCCTTAGGTACTAAGTCTATTCAGAAACTCTATTTAGCTGAGAAAGAGGAGATTCAAATATATCCTATATTAAACCCCAATAAAATACACTGAAAGAGAATCTTCTACAGTAATGCAAAATTCCTTGGAAAGTACAGTGTTACTTAATTATATAAAACATATAGATGGAAGAGACCCAGCAATGATTCAGACCATTCATCAAGTCATGTATTTTAAGCCCTTACTCTGCATTTCTGCTTTTCAGTCTAGTCTACCTTGAGTCTCAGATCATGCCACTTAGGCCACATTTCTTAACTTAATTCTTGATCAAGAAAACTTTGAGTGATTGAACAGCATTGTAAGTTCATGTGAGACCATAGTTAAGTAAGCTATCAAGAAATTATAAAAGGGCCTGGAGGAAAAATGTAGGTGGTATATGTGGATCCTTACATAAATCTGAATAAAACTGAAAATCTAAAATTATAAACTACTATACTGGGATGACAGGCCTTCAGTAACTTATTTCTATAAATTGCTGACAGGTTAATGTCCTTGAGCTGTCAGAGAGCAGAGAGGGTAGTAGAGAGCATTGTTCTGATGCCCAGGTTTTCTGAGTTCAGAGTCTGATCAGTTCAGAGTTTGGGGGAACCACTATAGAGTAATTAATGTGGTAAAGGAAAGCAGAACATGCCACCCCAAAATACAAGATCTGTCTAGAAAAGCCCAGCCATTGTTAATATATGAGAACAGTTTACACAACATCAATATAACCTGGCAGCTAAGGAGGGTGGACTTGAATGCACATACGTGAACAATGATGACTTCCCTGTACTAGTCAGTGGGAGCAGTAGAATCCATTGAGTATGCATGTGTACTGTGTGGCCACTGTATTCAAACTGACTGAGTGAGTAGAACAATAACCTGCGTCCAATTTTGCATTAAGCTTGAACATTCCTCCACAGAAACTATTCAAATGGTACAGAAGGCTATGGGTAACTGGTGATTGGCAGGTTCTTCACAGCAATGCATCCACTCATGCATCACTTCTTGTGCAGAGATTTTTGACAAAACATCAAATCACCCAGGTGACTCAGCCCCCTACAGCTCAGATTTGGTGTCCTGCAACTTCTGGCTTTTCCCAAAGATAAAATCCCCTTTGAAAGGGAAGAGATTTCAGACCATTGCTGAAATTCAGGAAAATATGATGGGGAAGCTGATGGTGATTAGGAGGACTGTGTTAGGTCCCAAGGTACCTACTTTGAAGGGGACTGAGGTGTCATTGTCCTACGTACAATGTTTCTTACACTTTGTATCTTCTCCAATAAATGCCTCTATTTTTCATATTACATGGCTGGATACCTTCAGGACAGACCTCATATGCCTCTTTGGCATGAATATTATTTGGGGCTGATTATTTTGGAGGCTGCAGACACAGGAGAATCTCTGAAAACAAAGTAAAAGTTACCCTTTTGTGCCAAAATTTACATTTTATAAGGGAAATCTCCATTTGTAAGGGTGTCTCCCTTTCTCTATCAGAAAGAGAAGGATGACTTGAAATCTCTAGGACCTTATCAATGGAAAAGGTACTGATTTTGGTCTTCATAACAACCTTATCCCTGCTTACAGTACTTATCCTGGCACCTCCCAATCTGCCATCCCCAGCCCCCTTTTCTTTTGTGTTTAGCTGGAAATGGTATATATTTAAGTTGGTGGCTTGGACCATCTTAGCTCAGGGAGTTACTGGGGTTTCCTGTCTATCTGCCACATTTACAGGAGGTACACATGTTATTAAACTTCTGTTTGTTTTTCTCTTGTTAATGTATTTTAGTATGGGGGTTAGAGTGTCTCAGCAAAGAACCTAGAAGGGAAAAGATAAATTTATTTTTTTTCTGATGCAGGGTCACTAATGTGGTAAATTGAGGTCTATTAATGTTACTGAGCAAAGTGAGGCTCGTTCATGTGGCACCTTGGTGTAAGACCCAACAATTAATGTTGAGAAAAACAAGTCTTTATTTAGAATATTCCAACCTCGAGAAGGGCTGAGAGCACTCCTGCTCAGAGCCCCGTTTTTCCATGAGACCCATGAATTTCCTTGCTCCCCAAAAGGTCATAAACCATAATCAAGCCCAATACTTCTCTATTTCTAATCTGTCAGCTCTGTCCTTCAGGATCTGGGGTACAATGTCCTCAGCCTCTGTATAATAATAGTCCAGAAAACTATGTGCCATGTTACACTGGATCATGGTGAAGTCCAGGAAAGGCATAAGTCCTAAGGGTGTTTTCCCCATATGTGCTGAGTTCCAAGAGTCTAGATAGAGTCTGGGTCTGCAAAGCCAAGTCCTTGGTGGCTTCAGAATCAGCTGTAGTGGCCATGATCAAAGCAGTGGCATGCCTGCTTTTTTTTTTTTTCTCTCTCTCTTTTTTTTTTTCTTTTTCTTTTTCTTTTTCTTTCTTTCTTTCTTTCTTTCTTTTTTTTTTTTCTTTTTGCATGCCTGCTTTCTTACTAGCTTAAGCCACATGGCCAGATTCTGATTACAAATTGCATAGCTGCTTGCTGCTTCTTACATGGCTGCTATGACATGCTCCTTCCATCATGCTTCTTCTCATTGCAGACAGCTGCCCTTCTTCATCCTTTCAAACAGCATGGGCACCTTCCTTGTGGCTTCCCCTTCTCATGGCTGGATGCCCTAATTTTAAATGCTTACTCAGAGCCCCATACTTCATTGTTATAAAAAATGTCATAAACTGTATCATCCATCCTTTTATCTGGGAGTAGCATAGCTTCTCTTCAGGAAAGGTTCAGCTCTCTTCTTGACATTGATATGAAAAGTATTTTAAACTGTATCATCTGCTCCTTTACCTGATTTTTACCTGAGCAGTGGTAGAACTATTATCTAGCTACTGGCCTGCCATAGAAAGGTGAAGTGTTTTAAAAGATGTATTATCTCCTTTCCCCATGGGCTGTTGGACTTTTGGAGAGGGCTCTGGCTCTGTTACATTAATTGTGTTTCTGTTATCCCCAAAAGCTCAGGTGTCCCAATGTCTAAAATTCTAGAAGTCTTGTATTGAAGCATCTTTCTTTCTCCACATGGCTTTTTTTTTTTTTTTTTTAACATTTTATTTATTATTTCCAGAGAGAAGGGAAGGGAAAGAGGCAGAGAGGGAGAGAAACATCAATGTATGGTTGCCTTTCACCTGCCTCCAGGTGGCTGGAGACCTGGCTTGCAACCTGCTTATGTGCCCTGGCTGGGGAATCGAACCAGCGACCTTCGGGTTCGCAGGCCGGCACCTTATCCACTGTGCTACCAGCTAGGGCCACATGGCTCTTTTAAAGTGATCACTATCCCTGCTCCCAGAGGTAACATATTCCATACATGAATAGTGTATATTTGATCCCTTTCTCCTCTTACAGGAGTGACACATACATTTTGAGATGTCTGAGAACTGAGCTGGGGTTGCTACCAAAAATGTACTAAAGACAAATTTTACAACTGGTTAGGTTTGCCAGAGTTCTCAGCTTCTCCATGTGGAGGTCTCCTAAGCTCTAGTGCAAACTTTTCTGTAGTGCATTTAAGGGGTGAGAGTAGCTAGACCAGCAGGCTATATCCTGGGAATTAGGAGTTTAGGTTGTAATTTTGGAAGAAATGTGGAGGCCATGACAGCTACAATGGTCTGCAAATTAGGAGGTGGAGGGTAGAAAATGTAATTTTACCTCTACCCTACTAGGTTTTTGGCTGAGACCCTCACTCCTAATAAAATACAGATTAAAAGGAAAAAAACATGAAGTTTAAATACATGTCGACTGCCTATATATGTGACAGATATCCTTGTAAACTGAATAAACTCCCCCAAATGACACAAGCCATCACCTTAAAATTCCATCTTCAGTGAACGACAATATAATGATACTGGGGAAGGGTAATTTATGGGATGTGACCAGGAAAAGCACAGTAATCAGGAGTAAGGTTGTTTTACAGATTTAAGTTAGTGCCATCTCCACTGATAAAATTCTCTTGTGATTTGCAATCATCCTCTTCTTCCTGGGACAGAGAAGGAGACACAAATGGAGTTTTCTCATATAAAATGTATATTTCAATCGGGAAAGAGCAATTTCTACCTCGTTTTCAGAGTTTCCCCTATGTCTGATACCTTGCAAAATAGTCAGCTAAAAATAATCCTTATGCTAAGCTGGCATAATTTGGGGTGGCATGTTTTGCTCTCCTTCAGAGGAGTGGGCTTGAACAAAAGCATTGACACTAGAGTGATGGTCAGGCTTCTTTGGGGGAGGGGAAGAACAGAGCAAGTCTGTTAGGGCAGAAGTTGGGCACAATATTCAGAGCAGGAATGCTTGGAGTCAATGACATGGAATGAGAATTTGGTCAATCACATTCTCTTAATGTCTAATTATCCCTCCTTGTTCCTACTTAACAAATTCCTCCTCTTCTTTTTAGTATAAGATTCATTTGTAAACTGTTATCACAGCCCTGCCTAGTGAGCACTTAGCAAAGCCACATTTTAAATTCCTTTAATCTTTTCTTGTAAATCAATCCCTTTCTTCTGTGAATCTTTTTGTTCTCTCATTACAGAATGCTTTTCTTTCTTTCCTTTTCTCTCCCCTCCCCCATTATGGGATTAGAATACTTCAATTAAATGCAGTGTTTACCCCCAGATTGTAGTTTACTCATCAGGTCCAAGGCAGATTACCTCCTTTAGCTAAATTCTCCTTTATTTTTTTTTCAATTTGTCTGTATCTACAGAGCTGGTATAGGGATGAATTCTGCCTTCCTCAGTAATTCCTCAGAGCTATAATGTGGTTCTGGTTTTCAATTTTTATTGTGCATAAAATATCACATGAAGGTGATAATAATATAATATTCTGAGTGCCAGTCCCCAGGTTAAGTAGTGATTCATTACTTAGCTCTCTCTTTGAAAATAAGCTTCGATAGGTGATGTTGATGCAAGTGATTATGATGCAGATAATTCAAGGGTTACATTCCAAGAGACACTGGCCTTCCAGGTGTCAGGGAAGCCACAAACTATTCACCATTGGTCATCTATGCCAGTGTTTTGTGAAATCACAAAATTCATTTTCAGTTCTTACTTTGGTGCAAGTTTGTCTTGAGCATTTCTATGACAGTTTCTAATCAAGCTTTTTAACAAAGAAAAAGCTGGTTTCAAAAACAATGACTCAGGAGCCTCTGCCAGGCAATATTTAGCTAGATTTTAAGAGCATTGTTTTGTTTATATTATACATCTTTTTTAACCTTGACTTCTATTTATGACAAATGATACTGGTTCCCATTTAATGTAATGATATAAACTCTTCAAATTAATCGATAAATACAATTTAAGGTAATTTAAATAAAAATATATTAAGTAAATAATAGTAAAGCAGTAAGTGTATAAAGCATAAACTATAAAGGAAGTTTTTAGTGGCATGTAATGAAATTTGGAATGTGATTCACAGAAATCTCAAGTGTGCAAGTAACCCCCAGCTGTGTCTATGTATCACAACTAATTTGGTCTTTTGTTTTTTCTGAATCATCTATTGTAGTCATCAATACTTTCGATTGAAGGGTAGCAGAATATACTACCCCAAATATGCCTATTATAAGGATTATTATGAGAAGCTGCAGACATATGAGATGCTCTGAAAACACAGTAGAAGTGACCCTTTTGGAAGAGAAACCTACACTTATAAATTTCCACTAGGAAGGGGGCTGTACCAGAGACCTATTACCAATAATCATGTTTTCACCTGATACTAATCTTCATGGCAGGGCAGCCTTTGTTTATGAAAAATTTGTTCTTTTCACCTTCCAGTAAATTGCCTTTCATGCTTTGTAAATCTAGACCCCTATCCTTTTTCTTAGCCTCAATTATCTGGCTACCTTCTGAGTGTCTTACCTTTTTGAAGCTGTTATACATATGCTGTACACACACATGATTAATATTGGTTTTTAACATCCTGTTAATTCACCTTTTATAATGGGGGAGAGGAGTCAGTCAAGAACTCAGAAAGGTAGAAGAAAATTATTTTTCCTCTCCCTACACAAGTAAGAAATCAAACGCCAACTTGCCCTTGATGATATTTATAATTTGTCAAAAATCAGTTATGATGTTTGACCTGTACCATTAATTTTTAATAAACCCAATCTTTTCATGGCTTATGAGTCCAGTTTTGAAATTTGAGTTTTTATTTTTGTATGAGGACTTGTTACTTTATTCTTTCCATTGGCTATAGTTGAGTCATTCCAATTTGCATATAACAGTGCTAGATATTATAGTATGAAAAAAAAAAGTAAGAACTGTCCTCTATGAACTTAAAAGCTGGTCAATGAGTCAGAAAGAAAACAGAAAACAAAAGCTAGCATTTACTGAGCACTTTCTAAAGTACTGATCTTAAAAGCTTTTCATTCATTATCATATTACATCTTCACAATAACTTTCTGAGGTAGGTATTAGTGGCTTGTATTTATTAAGCTCTCACCAGATGTCTCACACATATTCTACAACTTCCACAACTTCCACAATGACTCTGTGAAGTACTGACAATCAGTTGGCCCCGTCTTTTTGAGGATGAAACCGAGCCACAGAACAGTTAGGCAATTTGCTCAAGTTCATAGCGCCAGTAAGTGGTGGAGCAGAGAGCCTGAACCCAGGTGGCTTGGCTCCAAAGTCTTACAGCTTTGGAATTATCTGCTTTACAAATGACGGCATTGAGGCTTAGAAAGAAAAAAAGTAACCTTCCCAAGACTATATGGCTAGTAAGTGATAATACAGGAATTTAGTTAGAATCTAGGGCCCACATACTCTTGGCCCTTAAGCTGCACTGTCATAAAAACCATGGGCTAACAATTTGAAAAAACAGTAAAACATGACAAGCAATGAAAAGTCTAGCAGAAGAATTTCCAAACTGTATCTTCTTTTCCAGGAAGGAAGCTATTGTGATTTGGATTGTTTCCAATTTCCTTGTTGTATTTGCTTTTAAACTTTGATTTTTTTCAACAATGAAGGCAACTAATTTAACACCCAGATCCTTCCATGCTCTGCACTTGCTGCCCTGATGATATAGACATGCTTGATTTTCTTGTGTTCCATCTGCTGTTTTATTGACAATTATTTAAAAACAACCCTCTTTGCCCAGATATGTTCTTTGGCCTTCAATTGGTTTGACATGTGGACATTACCTTTGGGCAACTTATCACCTTGGTAACAAAAGCCTTTCCATACCAGCAGTGCTCATGCTCTATTGATGCTAGTATCTCAAACATCTCTGAATCAATCTCTTCTCCAGCTTTTAAGGGTAACAAGTTTTGTTTTCATTGTTGCCAGAGAGGGTCCACATTTAACTACCATTGAGGCTTTTTAAAATAAATCAATTTTTCCAGTTGCCTCCAAACAAGCAAATGAATAAACCTTTCTCAGACACAGCCCAGAAAGAAGTTTAGCACAAAAGATGAAAAGCATTTTGACTTGTGGGTGTGGTGGCTGTGGTGGTGATGTATGGATGGATGTATATGTGGCAGAAGGAAGTGCCAGTAAGAAATAAACCTGCTCAGTGGAGCAGGTGGTGGTAGTAGCTTATGCAACAAGGGCCAAGATTAAGGCTTGAGACCATCACAGCGAGAAGTAAAGAGCTGCTGAAAGAGCTGGATGACCTGAGGGTGAAACTGTGCCAGCTGCATGTCACCAAAGTGACAGATGACATGATGTTCAAGTTCTTTACGATCCAAGTTTATTGCAAATCCATTGCTCATTTTCTCACTGTTATTAACCAGATTCAGAAAGAGAAACTCAAAAAATTATTCTAGGGCAAGAAATACAAGTCCCTGGATCCATGGACCAAGGGAATTTATGTTATGTGCCACTGGCTCAATAAGCATGAGAAGCTGAAGAGCAGGAAGCAGCAGCAGAAGGAACACCTGTACCTACTGCAGAAGTTTGAGATTAAGGCCTGAGCATCATACATACAAATGGACCAAGAAAGTGAAATGGAACAGAAAGCAAGGATAGAAAAATCTATTGTAGTTATGTTTGTTACAGTTCTCTTTCTACATGCTATCCAATCTAGTATTCTCTTGAACAGAGGCTCTGAGTTTCTCCATCCACTACTGCTATGGGGAGGAAAGGAACTAAGTATGGTATTCTAATTGAACATCACATCAAGACAGTGTTTGCTTTCCAGCTCTGAAAGAAAGTTTTAGATCCCTGATCTACAGGAAAAGAAAGTGCATATTTCCCATTTATGTAATAGATTATGTAAATCTTCTTAATGAAACTTGAAGTAACAGTTGAATACTGGTGACAGTATTTCTTTAAAAATATTCTTGTGGAGGCAGGTGAAAGGCAACCACACATTGATGTTTCTCTCTCCCTCTCTTCCTATCTCCCTTCCCGTCTCTCTGAAAAATAATAAATAAAATATTTTAAAAATATATTCTTGTGGAGTCACGAAGGACAGGATAATTAAAACTCCTTGCAGAGTGTAGTTCTTTGACCTCTCATTAGTTATAGCATTATAAATTGCCATTTGTTAGTAGCCTAATTTGATTATTAGCTCCTCTGAGCTTACAGCATGCATTCTGAAGAGTGGGCAGTCTGTGACTGAAAATACGTGCTGCTGCTGCACACATGAGATGGAAAATGGAGGAGCAAACTACCTTGCTCCTGTGTGTTCATGAGTTAGTTACACTAAAGCAATTAAACAAAGGGAAAACAGCGCCTTCCAACATCCACAGCTGAGTTTGATCAAAGAAACTCAGTGTGAAATTTGACTAGCTCATTCTGGAAGCAGCTTTATGAGGTATCATGGAGGAAGGAGAAGAAAAAGTGGATTGTGTTCCATAGTTTCAACATTACAAAAAAAATTGGGACTTTAAAGATGGCGACAGAGTAGAGAGCAGTGCTGATGGTGTTCTTGAGTACCAAAGCAGCTAGAGGACAAGATAGGGAGCTTGAGACATCTTCAGGACCCTAGGAATTGGAGCAGGCAGCATCTGGACACAGGGGAGCACAGCTCAGAGGCAGAGGAGGCCAGCAGGACAGTAGGTGAGGCATTCCCGACCAACCGGCCAGTGGGCCGAGGTCTGCTCTGGGCAGGGGCGGCTCTGCCCAGAGGGGCGAGTTTGACTGAGGCCAGCCCCTGGCTCCCTGGCGACTGGAATTCTCAACAGTGAAGTGCAGGCAGTGAGGGCAAATGCCGTAGGGAACTCTGAATTGAACTCTTGCAGGGGAGGGACTGTGTGAGAGACTCACTCTGGCAACAGGGAGAGGAGGCTCCCCTCGGGGCTAGAGGCAGTGGAGAGGAGTCCTGTGGGAAGCCGGAGCAGGGCAGCAGGAAGTGCACCCGCCAGGGCAGCAGAGAGGGCCGAAAACAGTGCTGCTGGGCCACTGGGGAAACAGCAGCTAGAAGCCCTTGCCAGGGGGGAGGCCCAGCCCTGCACAACCACACAGGCCCCTAGGCTCCACAGAAACTCCAAACAGTGAGCCATTGAGCTGGGAACTAGTAGCGGGGGCAACTGACCTGCCATTGCCAGAGACAAAGGCCGCACCTCCCACGCCTGGGAGGGGCTCATCACAGAGACCCATGTAAAGGACTTCTCGGAGAGCTGGTTGGTTTGGAGGAGTGGTGCCCACCCCGGAAGGGCAGGACAGTGTAGGCAGACCCCAGACAGCGTTGATGAACAGGGGCGGCATCCTCCCGGAACTGAGGGGGTGGGGCCAGTCCTCACAAGGACCAGCAAAGTTGCGGGCTGCCCTGCAGGGGTGCTGGGTGCTCAGCACTGGCAGGAACCTCCGCCAAAAGTGGGAGGGGGCACCCTGCAGGCTCCAGAACACCAGCAGCCCTAAAACCAAGCCAGACTGCAGAAGGCCCAGCCTACCTGGGGGCAGACACTCACAATCAGCCCTGACTGTGACAATCAGAGGCCCTGCCACGTGCCAAGACTGGCTAGAATATAGACTATAGACTGTAAAGTCCTGACCAAGAAAAAGAGGCAGCAACAGGAAAGGGATTGCTGCTAATCTCAAGCACCTGAGTTATACCGAGAGCAATATGAACTACTAATCCCCAACATATCCTTTGCAAAAGTTACTCCTCACATATTCTTAATCCCCCCCATACCTCAATCCACCTAAATACCCAAGACCCTCCCCCTACTCTCGAATTAAAGTCTACTCACTCTGTGGCTATAACGCATTCCCAGTCCTCAATCTAAGTATTCCTCCCTTCCCCAGCCTCTCTAAACCCTTTCTTTATTCTTTTCTTCCTTCCTCCTTTTTTTTTTTTTTTTTAATTTTTCTTTTCCTTTTCTTCCTGGTAAAGCCCACAGGTTCTGGCTCCACCTGGACCAATCAGAAATCATAAAGGGGGAAAACACAGCTAAAACCATTCTTTATTAATATTGATTTCTCTTTCTCTTGTGACTTTCTCCCCCCCTCCTTTTTTTTTTTTTCTCCTTTCTTTCTTTCTCCTTTCTTTTCTCCCTGATAAAACCCACTGGTCCTGGCTCCACCTGGAAAAAACAGAGACCATAAAGGGTGAACAGACACTTAAACCTTTTTTTATTAATATTGCTTTCTCTTTCTCTTGTGACTTTCTCCCTTTTTTTCTTTCTTTTTTTCCCCTCTGCTAAAAGCCCTCAGGTCCAGGCGCCATCTGGACCAGTCAGGGATTATTAAGGGTGAACAGCCATCTAAACCCTTTCTTCTTACTATTATTATCATTTTTATTTCTTTTTTCCTTTTGCATTTTCTTTCTTTGGTTTGATTTGAATTGGTTTGCTTTTTTTTCTTTTTTTGATTTGTTATTCATTTTTGTTTTTGTTTCTGCTAAAATCCCATAGGCCCAGAATACAACCAGGCAGCCCAAATAAAGGAAACACCAAGGACAGCAAGTGGAGAAAATCTGGGAGACAGCAACACTGAACTCCACAAATCTCCTATCACAGAAGGGTGCTCAAATAAGGCAAGGAAGCAAAGCAGGTTAACCCAAGGAAAGAACATAAATAAATAAATAAATAAATAAAGAGCAAGCAAGAACAGACACCCAAAATGGGGAAAAAAAGAATCATTCCATCACCAAAAGGAAAGGAAGAATCCCCAGAAAGAACACAAAATGAAACTGAGGCACCTGGAATATCAGATAAGGAATTCAAAAGAATGATGCTAGAGAATCTCACTGAGCTCAGCCACATCAAAGAAAACTGTAAACAACTCCAGGAGAACTACAAAGAACTCCAGGGAAATTACAAAGAACTCCAGGGGAATTACAAAGAACTCCAGGGAAATTACAAAGAACTCCAGGGAAGTTACAAGGAACTTACTGAGAACTACAACAGCATGAAAAAGGACATGGAAACTATCAATAAGTGCCAGGAGGAAGTGAAGAATACAATTTCTGAATTGAAGAATACAGTAGAAGGAATCAACAGTAGGCTAGAGGAAGCAGAGGACCAGATCAGCGAGTTGGAGGATAATGTAGACAAATACTCCAAGACAGTACAAGAGAATAAAAAAAAGGCTGAACAAGACTGAAGAGGGTATAAGAGAGCTGCAGGACAACATGAAACGTAACAAGATCCATATCATAGGGATACCAGAAGGAGAAGAGAAACAAGGAATGGAAAACCTGTTCAAAAAAGTCATGATAGAAAATTTCCCTAACATGATGAGTGAAAACATGAATCCAGTTCAGGAAGCACAGAGTGTCCCAATGAGGATCAACCCAAACAGACCAACACCAAGGCACATTATTATTAAAATGGCTAATTTCAAAGACAAAGAGAGAATCCTAAAAGCATCAAGAGAGAAAAGACAAATAACATACAAAGGGGCTCCAATCAGGCTATCAAATGATTATTCAACAGAAACAATCCAAGCCAGAAGGGAATGGCAAAAAAGTATTTCAAGTCATGGTAAACAAAGGCCTGCAACCAAGAATACTCTACCCAGCAAGGCTCTCATTCAAGATAGAAGGAGAAATAAGGAGCTTCCCAGACAAAAAAAGACTGAAAGAATACATCTCTACCAATCCAGCATTGCAAGAAATGCTAAAGGGTCTGCTATAAAAATAAGTAAACAAATAAAATGAAGAAACAGAGAAAGACAAAGAGGAATACAGACACAAAGGGAGAAAATGGCAAAGAATAAGTATCAATCAACAATAACCTTAAATGTAAATGGATTAAAAGCACCAATCAAAAGACATAGGTTAGCCGAATGGATAAGACAACATGACCCACATATATGCTGTCTTCAAGAGACCCACCTCAGAAGTAAAGATCGGCACAGATTGAGTGTGAAGGGATGGAAAACTATATACCAAGCAAATGGACATGAAAAAAAAAAAGCTGGAGTAGCAATACTGATTTCAGATAAAATAGATTTTATAATGAAGTACATAAAAAGGGACAAAGATGGACATTTAATAGTACTTAAGAGAACAATCCATCAAGAAGAAATAACTCTGATAAACATATACGCACCCAACATAGGAGCTCCGAAATATATAAGGAAAATCTTGGAAGACTTTA
>PVIW01013782.1:0-25955 GCA_004026585.1 Noctilio leporinus | reverse complement strand
AGCCTAAGTGCCCATCAATGGATGATTGGATCAAAAAACTTTGGTACATATACACAATGGAATTCTATGTAGCAGAAAGAAAGAAGGAACTTGTACCCTTTGCAACAACATGGATGGAACTGGAGAGTATTATGCTTAGTGAAATAAGCCAGTCAGTGAAGGACAAATATCATGTGATCTCACCTCTTACGGGACAATAATGAACAAAACCAGCAACAACCAAAACAGAACCAAGTATATGAATACAAGGAATAGGCCTTCAGTGGTCAGGGGAACGGGGTAGGGGCGAGGGAGAGGTAGAGGCAAAGATGGGGAGCAGCTTAGACAAGAACCTAGTATAAAGGAACCATGGACATGGACAACAGGTGGGATTGACTTTGGGGGGAATGGGTGGGTGGGTGGGGGGACAGAGGGGAGCAAAAAGGGGATGGATGCAATACAACAACAATAAAATTTAAAAAAAATGGCATATGTAGCTATTATTTTGTAAAGACATTCAAATCAGAGGCTTTACCATGTTCTTTGGATCCATTCCTGCTAGAGAGCACTGAAATAATGTGTCTTCACAGTTCTTGTCTGTGTTTGCGTATACCTTCCCAGGAAACAAAACGAGTATTTGTACCATGTGTTATTTATAATTGTGTTAAGAGCTTATTTTTAGTGACAACTCATGACATGCCAGACCTTGTTTTAAGCATTCTGTGCCGGCATCATTAGGAGCCTGGATTTCTGTGGTTGGTGTCTTCTTAGGCACGCTGTCCCTGCATGGCAATACTGGGGTTCCATTCTATCAAGGGATAGAGAGAGGCCCTTTTTGGAAGCAGAGCATGATATCCAAGAAGGCATTGGGTTTTTCAGTGGGGAGGTAGGGGTCTGTTACCAAAAAGGGAGGTTTTAAAGGCTACTCCAGGCAGCCACTTGCCCCAGGAGAAGCCACTGTTCTTCCAGGGCATGGTTTCTATTGGCCAGATGAAGTCCCACTGTAGTGATGAACTGACTTAAGTCTCTCAACCAGCCTCCCATTGATGCTTCTAGCGTATCACTGTTCTGGATCACTCCTTTCAGAAACTGGTTGTCCAACTGAAGCAAAATGTTTATTGAGTGAATGTTTACTGAGCACCTGATGTGGACCCGACACTATTGTTAACTAGGACAAGGATCTCAATGCCTGGGCCATTTTTATACTAAATGCTATTCTTGCAAAATGTTAAAATGTAGCACAATATTTTGCAGACCAGCTTTAAACAGGATAAGCTTGACTGGAATCCAACCTGATAAGTGTAGCCAGAAGAAATCAACATGTAATTGACCAAATAGGATATATAAGCAATGGCCAACCTCTCTTTAGGGGAGGCAGTTTTAGGTATAAATCTTGTCTCCTTTATTTTTTAAAATTAAGTAATTTAAAATTCTCACTCTAGGATATGTTTATTGATTTTCCAAGAGAAAGGAAGGGGGAGAGAGAGAGGAAAAGAAGTATCAGTGTGAGAGAGAGAAACATTGATTGATTGCTTCCCATAAACACCCTGACCAGGGATCATACCCACAACCTAGGTATGTGCCCTGGCCTGGGATAAAACCAGCAACCTTTTGGTGAACAGGACGATGTTCCAACTGACTGGTCCAACTGACTGAACCACCCAGCTAGGTCTGTCCTATCTCCTTTACTTGCTGCAAGTAAACAAAACTGCCTTGTGACAGCCAGGTCTTGTTTTTGAGGAGCACCTCAAATGGTGAACCTCTTGAGTTTTGGTAACATTATTTTCACCCTCGTGATATGGCAATGAGCAAAATGGACCAAAATCCCAGGGTTTTCCTAAATGTTTTAGATATACTGTATCTACAAAGTGCAAGAGTATTCATTAACAAAATTGATATATTTATTTAAAATTTTAATTTTGTATTTAGGGATGTAAAACAGTGTAACGTTATTTTTTTTTTTTAAAGATTATCTTCGTTAATTTTTTTAAAAAGATTTTATTTATTATTTCCAGAAAGAGAGGAAGGGAGAGAGGCAAAGAGGGAAAGAAAAAGAGAAACATCAATGTATGGTTGCCTTTCACTCGCTTCCAGCCATGGACCTGGCTAGAGACCTGACCTGCAACCTGGCCATGTGCCCTGGCTGGGGAATAGAACCAATGACCTTTGGGTTCGCAGGCTGGTGCCTAATTCACTGTGCTACCAGCCAGGGTTGATATGTTCTTAAAGGTTGTATCACAGAATGAACTATTTTTTCCATGCATTTCACCAAAAGTATTATTCTAGAAAAAAGAAATCCTCTTCCTGAACGTTAGCCCCAGGAAAAAGTACATATTTATGACATCAAATGTAAATTAACATGACTGATGTTCATCAAAGCCTAACCTAAAATCCTGTATGTACTTCATTATCATGTTTATTTCAAATCACCCTCAAAATCACTGACTAATGTGAACAATATTAATATTGTGGTCTTCCAAAGAGGGTGAGAGGGTTAAAATTATCTTTGGATAAGCTGAATTTGTTTTAAAAAAACACAATGAATTAACTTAAAACAGTAAGGTAGAAGTTATGTCTAAACAAAACTTTTAAAAAGTAGGGTAGGTGAGGTAGGCTGATAACTGATAATGCTTCCAAAGATATCTGAGTCATAACCCCTGAATGTTACTTAATATGGCAGAAGGGCTTTGCCAGTATGACTCAGTTAAGGATCTTGAGATGGGGTCATCCTGGTAGGCCATAAATGTAATCACAAGGGGCCTTAGAGGAAGGAGGCAGAGGGAAATTTGACCACACAGGAGGAGATGGGAATGGAATGATGGAAGCAGAGACTAGAGTGTTGCTGCCGCAATTCACGGAACATTGGTGTCTGGAGGATCAGGGAAGGGACTCTCCCCTAGAGCCTCCAGTAGAAATCACCCCTGCTGACTTCTTGATTTTAGCAAGTAAGACTTGTTTGAGACTCTGGCCTCCAGAACTCTTAAGAGAATAAGTATGTGCCCTGGCTGGTAGCACAGTGGATAAGGTGCTGGCCTGTGAACCCAACAATCACTGGTTCGATTCCCAGCCAGGGCACATAACCAGGTTGCAAGCCAGGTCTCCAGTCAGGTCTGTGGCTGGAGGCAGGTGAAACGCAACCATACATTGATGTCTCTTTCCCTCTCTGCCTCTCTCCCTTCCTCTCTTTCTAAAAATAATGAAATAAAATCTTAAAAAAAAAAAAAAAAAAAGAGAGAATAAATATGTGTCACTTTAAGCTACTAAGTTTGTGGTAACTTGTTACAGCAGCAAAAGGAAGCTAATACAATAAGGAAAGTTTACTTGGTCCAAGAAAGGAAAACAACCAGATTCAAACAGGAGATATAAATTCAAAGCATTTCAGTAACTGTGGAGGGAGAATTGGAAATGGGAAGAAACCACTACCATTTTATGAAGATACTCTTTTTAAAAGATTTTATTTATTATTTTCAGAGAGAGGAGAAGGGAGAGAGGCAGAGAGGGAGAGAGACATCAATGTATGGTTGCCTTTCACATGCCTCCAGCTATGAACCTGGCTGGAGACCTGGCTTGCAACCTTGTTATGTGCCCTGGCTGGGAATTGAACCAGCAACCTTTGGGTTTGCAGGCTGGTGCCTATCCCCTGAGCCACATCCAGGGCTCTTTTTTTTTTTTTTTTTTAAGATTTTATTCATTATTTTTAGAGAGAAGGGCAGGGAGGGAGGAAGAAAGGGAAAGAAGCATCAATGTGTGGTTGTCTTTCACCTGCCTCCAGCTACAGACCTGGCTGGAGACCTGGCTTGCAACCTGGTTATGTGCCCTGACTTTGAACCAGCGACCTTTGGGTTCGAAGGCTGGGGCCTTACCCACAGAGCCAACAGCCAGCCAGAGCTTAGATACTGTTTTGAGAAGTAATATAATATGTACCCAGGTAGCCAAATATTGGCTTGTAATTGTATAGTGTGTACATTTTTTTCCTTATTAAAAGTATGCTGTTACATATTTATACACCCATGTTCATAGCAGCACTATTCATAATAATCAAAAAGTAGAAGCAACCCATGTGTACATTGGCAGGTGGATAAAAAAATGTTATATATACCATGCACTATTATTCAACTTTAGAAAAGGAAGGGAATTCTGACACATGCTACAATGTGGATGGACCTTAAGGACATTGAGCTCAGTAAAATAAGCTAGTCACAAAAAGACATACCATATGATTCCATTTACATAAGGTACCTACAGTAGTCAGATTTATAGAAATAGGAAGTATTGGGTTGGCCAAAAGTTACTTAGTTTTTTCCATAAAATAAAAGACACATTTTTTAGTTCTACCAATAACTATTGATTTGGATGTTTGACTATGTCGGCAATCTGCCATGTGGCATAACATTGACTGTTCTCAATTAATTTCTTGATTTGACCACTATCAACTTCAGCTGGTCTACTGGACCATGGAACATCATCCAGTGACAAATCACTAGCACGAAACTTTGTAAACCACTTCTGACATGTTCAATCAGTCATAGCACTTTCTTTATACACTGCACGCATCTTTAGTTTCAGGTGCATTTTTACCTTACTTTTTATTTCTTTTAATTCCAGTTTTTTTGTTCTTTTTCTTTTTTTAATATTTTATTTATTATTTTCAGAGAGAGGGGAAGGGAGAGAGGCAGAGAGGGAGAGAGACATCAGTGTATAGTTGCCTTTCACCTGCCTCCAGCTGTGGATCTGGCAGGAGACCTGGCTTGCAACCTGGTTATATGCTCGGACTAGGAATTGAACCAGTGACCTTTGGATTCACAGGCCAGTGCCTTTTCCACTGTGCTACCAACCAGGACTGCATTTTTACCTTTCTTGAAATAATAAAGCATAATATGCCAGAAAGTGTATTTTCTTTCATCTTTAATATTTAAAAGGGCTACACTAAAGCTCACCAGTTTTGATGTTTTTTAAAAATGCATCCTAATATGACAGATACCACAATACAAGCTAACAAAATTATTTTGAATGAAGTTAAAGACAACTAAGTGCTACTACTCCCATCTTACAGAAAAAAAAAACACACTTTTTGGCTATCCCAATAGATAGAGGTTACCAGAGGCTGGAGAAGGGGGAATGAGGAGTTAAGTGTTCAGTTGAAAAAGATGAAAAAGCTCTGGACATGGATGGTGGTGATGGTCACACATAACATTATAAATACTTAATGCCACTGAACTGTACACCTAAAAATGGTTAATATGGTAAATTTTGTTATATATATTTTATTACAATTAAAAAGATTTTTTAAAGTACGCCTTCATGCCCTAACTGGTGTGGCTCAGTTGTTAGAGTGTTGGTCTGCAAGAGGTCAGTGGTTGGATTCCCCATCCAGGCACATGTCTTGGTTGTGGGTTCAGTCCCCAGTTGGGGCACATACAGAGAATCAATAAATGTTTCTCACATCTCTTTCTCCTCCTTTCCAATCTCTCTAAAAATAAATAAAATATTTTAAAAAATGCGTACCTTCATAGACCTTCTGAAGGTTAAGTAGCAATAGATAGTAGAAGGCATTGGAGAGGGAAAGCATCGATAAAGCAATCCTAGTTCTCAATTAGGGAGACATGTAGAAAGCCATACATGCTGCCTCATCACAATACCTGTGCTATTCCATCCAATTCATGGTTCTCAGTGTTACTTACTGGACCTGCCAAAGTAATAAACATAGCCCATTGCTCCTCTTCCACCTGGCTTTTGGGATACCACATTCATTTAGTTTTATCTTGCAGGAGTCTTTTTTTTCTAGTCTTCTTTGCTGGTCCTGTGTCCTCCTATCTCTCCTTTATCTGCACTTATTCTCAGACTCTCAGACTCATAGCATTAAATGTGACTACTGTGCTGAAACCCCAATTTCACATCTCTAGCCCAGCCCAGTCCTGACCTCTGGACTCATACTTAGATGTCAGATGGACATTCAGACGCACATGGCTTTGAGTGCCACTTGCAGACTCCCCATCTCAGCTAATAAAAATCCTGTCCTCCCAATGACTCATGCCAAAACCTTTTTACCCTACACCTGCTCTCTCAGGAAACCCATTGGCTCTATCATCAGAGTGCATCCAGAATCCCATCATTTCTTAGGCTTCATCTGTTATTCTGTGGTGTGAGCCACCATGTCAGTCTCACTTCCACCACCTTTTCTCAATAGGCAGCTAGACAATACTCTGGACGCAAGTCATCCCAGGGCCTCTGATCTCATCTCCTGTTGCCAGCCCCCTCTGCACTCTGCTTCAGATACCTATCCTCCTTGAGGCTCCCTGCATTCCATAGGCACCCTCCTCCTCAGGCCCTTTGCATTGACTGTGCTCTTTGTCTGGTCTGGGGCAGTCTGTCCCACATCTCCTCTGCTCAGGGTCTCTCCTGGAGTTAAGGGTTCCTCACCACACTCAGCCAGGTGGTTGATAAAATTCAGTTCCTTGTGTTTGTAGATCCGAGGTTCCTGCTTTCTTGGTGGTGGTTGGTGTGCAACAGCCCTCAGGTCCTAGTGGCTGCCCGTAGGTCCAGCCATGTGGCCTACTTCAGCATGGTTGCCTACTTCTTTTTCTTTGTGACCAGCTGTCTACTATAGTTAATGAATGCACAGAGTGACTGGCTCATCACATTTACGATGCACAGCAATTTCATCATATTTATGTGAGCCTTCTCAGGATAAAGCCTCCACAGTGTTTGTTCTTGAGGCAGCTGACAACACAGGAGGAGCTGGATCACTGCCCAGGTCACCTGTAGTAAGACAAGCCCATTTTTCAGTCCTAGTTTTTCATTAGTTTTTTAGTGACCACTTTTAAATATAAAGAAATGGTCAGGAACCTCAGATACTTGAAGAAAGCCCACAGGAAAAGGAGAGACCAAAACTAAAAACAAAAAAAAAAAAAGAAAAGAAAAGAAAAGAAAAATAGAAGGCACTTAAAAGGGGTTAAGGCGCCGGCCTGCGAACCCAAAGGTCGCAGGTTCAATTCCCCAGCCAGGGCACATGACAAGGCTGCAAACCAGGTCTCCAGTCAGGTCTGTGGCTGGAGGCAGGTGAAACGCAACCATACACTGATGTCTCTCTCCCTCTCTGTCTCTCTCCCTCTCTGCCTCTCTCCCTTCCCCTCTTTCTAAAAACTAATGAAATAAAATCTTAAAAAAAAAGAAAAGAAGGCACTTAAAAGGAACAGTGCAGAAAGCAGAAAAAAACTTGGAAAATTAAACTTGATTTATTTTGTCAGATTAAAGAAGACATTAGGCCTTGGCTGGTGGCTCAGTGGATTGGTGCTGGCTTGCTAACCCAAAGGTCACTGGTTCGATTCCCAGTCAGGGCACATAATCAGGTTGTAAGCCAGGTCCTTAGCTGGAGGCAGGTAAAAGGCAACCATACATTCACATTTCTTTTCCTTTCTTCCTCTCTCCCTGTCCTTCTCTCTAAAAATAATGAGTTAAAAAAAAAATCTTTTAAAAAAAGGCATCATATTCAAAGAACTAAAAAGCACCCTCAGAAATGAAAAATGAAATAAAGGCATCCAGATGAAAGATTGGAAGATCAAGTCCAGAATATATCCCAAGCCCTGGCAGGGTAAGCTCATTTGGTTAGAGCATCATCCAGACATAAGGTTGTAGATTTGATCCCCTATCAGGGCACATACAAGAATCAACCAATGAATGCATGAATGAGTGGAACCAACAAATCA
Source organism: Noctilio leporinus (assembly GCA_004026585.1). Classification (NCBI taxonomy): domain Eukaryota; kingdom Metazoa; phylum Chordata; class Mammalia; order Chiroptera; family Noctilionidae; genus Noctilio; species Noctilio leporinus. Next base: position 18,270 of record PVIW01013782.1, on the reverse strand, counting down.
ATGTCTCTGTGTCTCTCTCTACCCACCTTCCCCTCTCTCTAAAATCAATTTAAAAATTTAGGGAAAAAAAAATGACTATATCAGAAAGTTCTTTAAAAGGCAGAGAGAATGGAAAATAAAAGGTAGGAAAGCCCTGGGTGGTGTGACTCAGTGGATTGAGTGCCAACCTGTGGATTGAAAGGTCATTGGTTCAGTTCCTGGCGTGGGCACATACCTGGGTTGTAGGCCAAGCTCCCCAGTTGTACGAGAGGCAACCAATCTATGTTTCTCTCCTTCTCTTTATCCCTCCTTTCCCTTCTCTCTAAAAAAGAATTTTTTTTTAAATATGTATGAGAAAGTATGTGATTGTGACTGACTAGGCATAGTGCCTGACTGACAGCCTTGCATGGGAGGGGGGAGGCAGGGTTTTTATCAAAAAGGATCCTTTAGGAGCTCTTCCAGGCTGTGTCTCTATTTGAAACAACTCTTCCTATGCTCATAACACTGGGGAGAAAGTACCCCCAGCAAACTCAGTGAATTCTTCTGGTAGAGAGGAGGTTCCAGAGATGAAAACAGGCCCCACACGTATCATTAAGAGAAGACAGCATCAGACTCTGTCACCAGCAGGAGTGAGGTGGAGCTAGGATAGCAGACTTCCTAATGCCACAGGACTCATTTCCAACCTACAACCATGTATACAGGCACCTGCCAGGAAGGGAAGAGTACAGGTGCCCTCAGATAAGAATGTTTTCAAGATACACGCCATATACTTTTTCAGGACAGAGTACATAGAGGACTGCCAGCACAGAGGAGGGAATGCAGGGCCGGCAGCCAGGCATGAAGCCCCAGGGGCCTGGTCATGTGGTAATGGTCTAAATGAGGCATGTAATCCTGCAAAGATCTTAAAGCAATAGGTATACAGAAAATTCAGGCAATGAAAAGCAAGGGAATTGCTAAGTATAGGGAAAAAATATATATAAAAGGCAGTGCTATAGTTTAAATGTGGTTTAACAGTGAAAAATATTTATGCTGTCAATGATGTAAACACTGCAGAAGACCTAGCCAAACTTGGAAGACTGTGGGGAGGGTGCTAAGTTCTCTCCCTCTGTCTAGAGTCTGTCTCTCTCTCTCTCTTTTAAAAAAATGTTTTACCATAGAAGACCAAAATGCAACATGTATATTTGAGAAGCCAAGAAACAATTTCAGATGTATATTTTCAGGCTGGAAGCAGTGACCTCCTCCCCTCACCCCTCACCCCCCCAAAAAGACACTAAAGAGAAGAAAGAAAGGCTTCTCTGAGCAGAGTGAGGTGGTTGAGAGGAGCAGGAGTTGCTCTCTGGTTCCAGGTCTTGCAGCACTGTGACTTTTTGAACTATACCTACAATTTGATAACTTTTAGGTTTGTTTTTTCCCTCCTTTACAGTTATTCATAGGAGTCAAGGGTTTTCTCCGTAGAGAATGAACCTTTCAGTCCTGGCTGATATGGCTCAGTGGGTTGAGTGCTGGCCTGAGAGCCAAAAGGGTCACCAGTTCAATTCCCAGTCAGGGCACATGCTTGGGTCATGGGCCAAGTTTCCAGTTGGGAGCATGCAAAAGGCAACCACACATTGATGTTTCAGTCCCTCTCTCTCCCTTCCCCTTTCTCTAAAAATAAATAACTTAAAAAATTTAAGAAAAGAATTGTTTAGTTCTCTGTTGTGTGCAGAGACATCATCCACATAGGCTGAAGAGCATGCTGCCCTTCCACAGCCTGGAGTAGAGTTCTGTGGGCTGAACCTTCCTTTATCCAGTTGGTTAGCATTCCAGAGAAAAGCCATAGAGCGGACGTTTTAATAGCTTCTTGGAGTGGGCCAGTAGGGCCCCTTTCTAAGAGCTGCCTGCTTCTCCTTCCTCCCTCTTCTGGCACCCCTGGCTCTCCCCAACACCAGGCATGAAATACAGGAACAAGCAGGAAAGGCTTCTGCCTCCTGAAGTGCCATAGTTTCCTCAGGTTAATGTGGTTACATGTATGTTGAATGTGTATGTTCTTTGGCAAGTTCTGTAAATTCTTTTTAAATTTCCTCAGCATGTTTGCATGAAGCTTGAATGTGTCCAGTTGACTCTTTTCCTGAATATTCTCATATGCATTTTAAGATATTTTTGTCTTATGAATAACATGGAGACAGTGCTGTGAATGTACTAAAAACCACTGAATTGTAACTTTTAAATAGGTGAATTGTGTAGTATATGAATTATACCTCCATAAAGTTGACAACAGGGTTAACATGGAGAGTCATAACTGTTCCAGACCCTGGCCTCTCTGCCACTCACTCCACCCCGCCCCTCCTGAACCGAAATCTTCAAAGTGGGTGTTAGACTAAAGAGAGCAGCAATCTGCCAGAATCCCAGTGTTGACAGAAGTAGGGAGAAAGCAGCTCCTGGTGTTAAGGGCATCCCACAGCCCTGTCCAAATAACATCAAGAAGAGCTGCCCTGGCTGGTGACGCAGTGGATAGGGCACCAGCCTGTGAACCCAGAGGTTGCTGGTTAGATTCCCAGCCAGGGCACAGAACCAGGTTGCAAGCCAGGTCTCCAGCCAGTTCTGTAGCTGGAGGCAGGTGAAAGGCAACCATACATTGATGTTTCTCTCCCTCTCTGCATCCCTCCTTTCCCCTCTTTCTAAAAATAATAAATAAAATCTTAAAAAAAAAAAAAAAGAAGAAGAAGAGCTAGCCAAGTTCTGGTTATAGCTGGGTACTGAGCAATCTCCTTCCAACAATGGAGGGAGGGCACAGCTGATGATGTTGCAACACATACTTCTGAAAAACAAAAATGAGTTTCTGAGGGGCGTGTGTGCCTCTTAGAGGACATGTGGAATGACCTTTTCCGTGTAAGACCACCCCTAGCCCCTAAACCAGGGATGAGTAATTAGTTCATCACAAGTGATGTGGGAAGCTATTTTTATACTTCATGCAGAAAAAATCTAAGCTCCAAATGAGCACGTTTAGTGTTGGAAAATCTCTTTTTGTCTTATTTTCAAATTTCAGTTTAGAAAGAAATATACCTTGTCTTTTAAGATGGCCAAAAGGTAAACATTAAATTAATTCTTATGATTTCATTTTTCCAGCAGTATCGTCATTCTAGAGGGGTTAGTTAAGATGTTTAGGGAGACAGCCTTCATTTTGTGTTCACAACAGCTGGCCAGTTTTTAAGTATCTAGAGAGATCTCTGAACATAGTGTTTAAGCATAAATTGCTGATCATAACCTCTGAAAAAAAATTATTTGCCATGTAAGGGTTTGGAAAAAACAAAAAACAACCCATTGACGCTGTCCCAGGTCCTGGAGCCCTTGTGTGACAGTTTCCTGCAGGGTTAGGAAATGGTATACATATGAAGCCCTTTCTCACTCAGTTCTCTAGACGGTTACAGATAAGTTACCACTGCTTCGAAGGAAACTTGATTCACCTATCGTTTGTGCCTGGCTTTGAGAACAAATTTGTGGCATTTCTTTTTCTTTTCTTTTCTTCTTTCCTTTTTTTTTTTTTTTTTTTCCTTTCCTGATCTAGGAACTCAAAACACTGCCCAATCTGATGAGCACACAGCTTTTTCTGGTCTTATATTAAGTATGTCTCTCTTTACCAAACAAACTTCCTTACGTTTCTAGTAATCTTTCAGTTATCGCCATTAAAATGAATCAACCAGCAAAACCCCCTACTCAAGTGCATATCTATTTTTAAGAAATCACACACTCCATAACCTGGCTGGTAGCACAGTGAATAAGGCACCGGCCTGTGAACCCAAAGCTCACAGGTTTGATTCCCCAGTCAGGGCACATAACCAGTTTGCAAACTAGGTCTCCAGTCAGGTCTGTGGCTGGAGGCAGGTGAAACGCAGCCATACATTGATGTCTGTCTCCCTCTCTGCCTCTCTCCCTTCCCCTCTTTCTAAAAATAATGAAATAAAATCTTTAAAAAAAAAGTTTGAAAAAAAAATAAAATTGGTTGTAGCTGATCCACCCCTTTTACTTCCTCACCTCTTCTTCCCACCATCTCCCAGAAGAAACCACAACTATACAATTATACTGAAAATCATAGTTCCACTTAAAAATACTCCAGGCTTATTTCCAAATGTTTCAGTAAAAACAGGACATATGTCTTTCTGCTTCCTGTTTATAAACTTCAAAAATTACATGACATTTAGTCTTTTATGGATTTATAAAAATGACTTAGTCAAGGAAAGTTGGAAATGACATCTTGAGGGTTGGTGCTGGCCAGGGTGCACACCTGCAGGAGCACAGCTAGATGAAGCTTTCTATTCCAGAGAGCTCTGGATGCCCTGGATACTGACTGGTCCCTTTAGGTAGGTGCTTTAGGTGTGTGGCTCAGGATAGCTAAGAGGACTTCTCAGAAGCAGGAGGGAAAATCCATGAATATTTGTTTAGCTGCCTTATAGAAGCTCTTAAAATATAGGGCAGGAGCCATGGCTGGTGTGGCTCAGAGGATAGGCGCTGGCCTGTGAACCCAAAAGTCACTGGTTCGATTGCCAGCCAGGGCACATAACCAGGTTGTGAGCTAGGTCTCCAGCCAGGTCTTTAGCTGGAGGCAGGTGAAAGGCAACCATACATTGATGCTTTTTTCCCTTTCTTCCTCCCTCCCTGCCCTTCTCCCTGAAAATAATAAATAAAAAAACCTTAAAAAAAAGACATGGTCTTCATGCTGATCCGTGGTGGACGTTTTCAGAGCAACTGAACCACGGCCCGTCCGCCCTGCAGCATCTCCTGTGAAAAGCCTAAGCCGCTGTGTAGCTGTCTCCCTTTGTCTCATAACCATGTCCACCAATGAGAGTGCTAGCTCACCAGCTGCTTGCCTTAACAGATTAAGAACAAGGGGAAAGACAGCACAGAAATGAGGCGTCATAGAATAGAAGTTAACGTGGAGCTGAGAAAAGCTAAGAAGGATGAGCAGATGCTGAACAGGAGAAACATGAGCTCATTCCCTGAGGCTGCTACTTCTCTGCTGCAGGAAAACCGCAACAACCAGGGCACTATAAATTGATCTGTTGAGGACATTGTCAAAGGCATAAATAGCAACAACTTGGAAAGCCAGCTCCAAGCTACTCAGGCTGCAAGGAAACTACTTTCTAGAGAAAAACAGCCACCCATAGACAACATAATCTGGGCTGGTTTGATTCCAAAATTTTTGACCTTCTTGAGCAGAACCGATTGTAGTCCTATTCAGTTTGAATCAGCCTGGGCCCTCACAAACATTGCTTCTGGGACATCGGAACAGACCAAGGCTGTACTAGATGGAGGTGCTATCCTGGCATCCATTTCTCTGCTGGCCTCCCCCGACGCTCACATCAGCAAACAAGCTGTGTGGGCTCTAGGAAATATCACAGGTGATGGTTCAGTTTTCCGAGACTTGGTTATCAAGTCTGGTGCAGTTGATCCACTGCTGGCTCTTCTTGCAGTTCCTGATATGTCACCTTTAGCACGTGGTTACTTGTGTAATCTTACCTGGATACTTGCAAACCTTTGTCGAAACAAGAATCCTGCACCCCATGTTAGATGTTGTTGAGCAGATTCCTCCTACTTTAGTTGTCTCCTGAATCATGATGACCTGGAAGTATTGGAAGATAGCTGCTGGGCCATTTCCTGCCTTACTGATGGTCCCAATGAATGGATTGAGATGGTGTAAAAATAGGAGTTGTGCCCCAACTCGTGAAGCTCCTGAGAGCTACCTAATTGCCAATTGTGACTCCTGTGCAAAGAGCCATAGGAAATATTGTCACTGGGACAGATGAACAGACTAAGGTTGTGATAGATGCAGGAGCGCTTGCTGTCTTTCCCAGCCTGCTAATGAACTCTGAGACTAACATTCAGAAGGAAGCTACATGGATATTGTCAAACATCACAGCTGGCCACCAGGACCAGATACAGCAAGTTGTGAATCATGGTTTAGTCCTGTTCCTTGTTGTTCTCTCGAAAGCAGACTTCAAGACACAAAAGGAAGCTGTATGGGCTGTGACCAACTATATAAGTGGTGTAATGGCATCATAGAACCATTGGTGAACCTCTTAACTGTGAAAGATATCAAAATCATTCTGGTTACTCTGGATGCCATTTCAAATATCTTCCAGGCTGCTGAGAAACTAGGTAAAACTGAGAAAGTTAGTATAACAATTGAAAAATGTGGAAGTTTAGGCAAAATTGAAGCTCTACAAAACCACGAAAACGAATCTGTATACCAAGCTTCATTAAAATTGATTGAAAAGTATTTCTCTGTAGGGGAAGAGGAAGATCAAAATGTTGTGCCAGAAACTACCTTTGATGGCTATACATTCCAAGTTCACCCCTGGGACCTTCAACTTTTAGGTCATACAGCTGAGGCATAAAATGTTGTTGTTGTGTACTATGGTATAAGTTTGTCATACTATTTCTCTACTAAGAATTCTTTTTAAATGTTGTTTGTTATTGTAAAACTTTTTTTTAAAGATTTTATTTATTTTTTTAGAGAGAGGGGAAGGGAGAGAGGCAGAGAGGGAGCGAGACATTAATGTATGGTTGCCTTTCACCTGCCTCCAGCTACGGACCTGGCTGGAGATCTGGCTTGCAACCTGGTTATGTGCCCTGGCTGGGAATCAAACCAGCGACCTTTGGGTTCACAGGCCGGCACCTTATCCACAGTTCCACCAGCCAGGGCCTATTGTAGCACTTTTTACAATGAAACTATACTTGAATAGTTCCAAACTGTACATACTGTATGAAACTTACCCTCTTAATGGATTTTTTATTTCTGTGTGGAATTTCATATCTTACAGTGTTCTGTAAATAAAGATTAAGTTCCACCATTAAAAAATATTATTAAAAAAAGTAGTAATGCTGAGGTTCTGTTCAAGATGGAAACATAGGTAAACATGATAATAGGAACCTCCCACAACCACATGAAAACTACAACTAAACTGCAGAACAACCATCTCGCAGAACCTCCTGAAATCTAGCTAAACAGAAGTCTTACACCTAAGGATATGAAGAAGCCACATCAAGACTGGTAAAAGGGGCAGAGATGTAGAATGGGTGAGTGGTATCCCATGTGGGGCAGATAAAAATCAAGAGGGATAGCTGGGCTATAGAGGTCCCCCTTTAGGAGTGAGGGGTCCCAGCCCAGAGTTCCAGTGCCAGAAAGAGAAGTCCCCGTAACTTGTGGCTGTGAAAAACAGTGGTAATAGAGGCTGAGGAAGACAGGGCTTCTGGAATCCCAGGTGTTCCTCTTAAAGGGCCTATGCACTTTGAATTCACTTGCTCTGAGCTCCAGTGCTGGGGCAGCAGCTCAAAAGGCACCAGGGACATACAGGGAGGAACTGGATTGTGTGACATTAGGGCAAGAATGGAGGGGCAGTTTTTCCCAAAATAGAAGTGCTGGCAGGGACCATTGTTTCTTTTCTGAGCCCTACCCCCACAGAGCCAGCAGACAGGTGCTATATCTTAGTTTTCATCGACCTGGCTAACCCTGTTTGCCCTGCCCTGATGATTCCCTGAAACCTAGCCCCATCCAACTTTCGGGCTCACCCAAACTGTTTCCATGGGGCCTGTCTTGCCTCATGCTTTGGACTTTACTGAAATGTCTCAAACAAGCATCATCTGGCTTCTGCATACTCCGTACCTTTTGCTGAGTGGCTCCAGGCCCAGCATTAGTGGAAGCTAGCCTTGGTTTGCAACTTGGGCATCTCTGAGCCCAACACAAGTAGCCATACACAGATCACCCTGTAGGTCTGCCAGATAGTCCCAGGCAGGACACAGGTGGTGGTGACTTTAACCTCCCAAAAGGCTCCAGAGCCAATACACACAACGAACAGCTTCAGACCATGTTGGATTACAACCTTACCACTTCCACAAGTGACACACTCAAGGACAGAATCGGCAAGCACTGGAGACCACTGAAGCAAGACCTGCTCTGTAGGGTTGGTTCTTGCATAGTGTCTCCTCCACTATAGTCACAGCTGGCACTCACGACTGATCAGCCCTGAGGGGTCAGTTCCTCCCAGTGACACCAACAGTAATCAAGGCTCAACTACAACAACACAGTGCACGCAGCTCACACAGGGGCACACTGGAGTACCCAACTTAAGAAACTGGGGAGGCTGTGACACTGTGCTCTACTGGGTACCTGCTACACAAGGCCAATCTACCAAGTCGAGAAGGCATAGCAGCTCTACCTAATAACTAGGGAAGCAGCCAAAATTCGGAGACAAAGAGGTCCTAAATGAAAGAACAGAAGAAATCTCAAGCAAAAAAATTAAATGGAAGCAATCCAACTACCAGATAAGAGTTTTAAACAATGTTTATAAGGATGCTCAAGGATGCCCTGGCTGGTGTGACTCAGTGGATTGAGCATTGGCCTGTGAACCAAAAGGTCGGCTGGTTCAATTTGTGGTCAGGGAACATGCCTGGGTTGTAGTCCAGGTCCCCAACTGGGGAAATGTGAGAGACAACTTATTAATGTGATTCTCTCTCTTTTCTCCCTTCCCATCTCTCTAAAAATAAAATCTTAAAAAAAGAAATCCTTCTCAAGGAACTTAGTGAGAACTTTCTAACAGTATGAAAAAGGACAATGAAACCATAAAAAGTAATGAAGAATACATGAACTGAAATGAATAAATTACAAAGAGTCAACAATAGAGTAGATGTAGCAGAGAATCAAATCACAATTTTGAATATAAGGAAGCAGAAAATACCCACTCAGAACAGAAAAAAGGTAAAAGAATCCCCGAAAATGAGGAGCCTCTGTAACAACTTCAAGCATATAATAACATTTACATCATGCGGGTGCTGAAAGGAGAAGAGACAGATTACTGATGGATGAGTGTGTACCCTTTGTCCTCCCCTTGTCAATGAGCCAAGCCACTCAATGCCCAGCAGACTGTGTGAAGCTGCAGGGAGGAGGGAGTGCCCCTTTCCAGGTGGTGCAAGGAGTCCAGAGACTCAGCTGATTGTGGCACCTCAACTGCATGACTGTCCAGCCCAGAGGCAGTGGAAACACTGGCATACATGGCCAGTGGCAGGGTGCCATCTCTGCTAGTGGGAGTGGTGGTTGGGCCTGGTAGCAGTGGAGCATTCACCTAGGGATGGCTGAGCCATCGCAACATGGCCCTGAAGGCAGGGAAGTGGGGCAATCTCAGATGCTTGGAGTCAAGAGAGCCTCCCCAACCAGTGGCGTGTGTAGGGTTTGGGGGGCAGTTACACTGTGTGTGCTGAAAGCCGGAAGGGTGAATGGGCAGTGCCCAGGTATGCCCAGGAAAGATGAATGGATGTGACCCAGCCAGAGGAATGAATAGGTAGGGCCCCACGGTGTCAAAAGCTAGAAAGGTAATTGGGTAAGGGGAAAAGCCCTTGCCTCTGCCCTTCTGTTATCAGATTGGTGATGGGTCCAAGGGAAGGAAGGCACATATGCCATAGAAGTCAGAATGTTGAGGTGCTGAACCAAAGAGGCCTGTTCGTCCAATCTGGGGAAAGAAGGGATTGGGCCTGTCGCACACCCAAAATGAATGTAGGGGAACAAAGAAGCACTCTGTCTTTTGCTTGTGTTCTCTCTCTCTCTTGTCACTCTCTGCTCAGGACCTGTACTCCTTTTGCTGGTTGCTCACTGCTTGGCACCTGTCTCTTGCTTATTGCTCAGGATAGCTTTACCCTTGCTCGTTGCTCGCTACTGCTCAGGACCTGCACTCGGACGGTGCATCTGCCTGTCTCCTCCATGGGCCCTATAAGTAACTGCGTGGCCCACGGCCTCCAGGAGGGAGTCTTTCTCAGTGACTTGGTGAAGCATGCACTGGTGTGTTGCATGCTCTCTTGTCTGGAAGCAAGTGGTCTTGCAGCCCTAGCAGCCATATGGCCATGGTCAGGCTGGCTTTACTTATAGCCTCCGGGAGAGAGCATGAAGCTGCACAGCAACTGGGAACAAGATAAACTATCTAGATGACCACTTAGCAGCTGCCTCAGGCTCCAAAGAACAGGGCTTTAAAATGGAGCAGGAACTCTGGGCACTACCTTTTTGTTCTCATCTTGCTGTGGATGGCTGGGTTTTCTCTGGGTTCTGCAGAGGAGATGAGCTTTGAGATGGGGAGTCCCCTGCTCTCCAAGATGCTGTGGCATCCAAATAAAGCCTTTTTCCTTTTGTATCGGTACCTCATGAGTTTGGCTTGTGGAAACAGGCAACTGAACTCCACCCACCTTTTCTTGTTCAATAACAAGCAAGAAATTGAAAACCTTTTTTGCAAAATAATGACAGGAAACTTTCCTAACCTGGTGAAGGAAATAAACTTACAAATTCACGAAGCAGAGTGTTCCAAGCAAGATAAACTCAAGGAGGCCCATATAAGACACATTAGTAATTAAAATGCCAAAGGTTAAAGACAAATAGAGAATCTTAAAAGCAACAACAAAAAAAGCATTTAGTTTTGTACAAGAGAGCTCCCATAAGAGAAAAAGCAAGGACCTTCAACTAAGATTACTGTACCCAGCAAAGCTGTCATTTAAAATAGAAGAACAGATAGTGAGCTTCCCAGACAAGAAAAAGGAGCTTATCACCACCAAACCAGTATTACAAGAAATATTTAAGGATTTAAGGGTCTTATTTAAGAAAAAAGAAGGATAAAAAATAAGAATAGTAAACAGCCATTAAAACTAATGAAATTAACAAGGCGCCGGCCTGGGAACCCAAAGGTTGCAGGTTTGATTCCCCTGCCAGGGCACATAACCAGGTTGCAAACCAGGTCTCCAGTCAGGTCTGTGGCTGGAGGCAGGTGAAAAGCAACCATACATTGATGTCTCTCTCCCTCTCTGCCTCTCTCCCTTCCCCTCTTTCTAAAAATAATGAAGTAAAATCTTTAAAAAAAAAAAAAATGAAATTGAGAGATCCAAGATGGAGGCATAGTTACACTGTGTTTCCTCCCACAACCGAAGATGATACATCTACCTCAAAACTGGAGACATCCAGAAATTCCTGAACATGGAACTGCAGGGAAATCCAACAAAAGAAAGTTAGAGGAAGGAAAAGACTCATCCAGACAGAAGGGGCGGAGCCAGGACAGAGAGGAAGTGGTTAGGCAAGTGAATTGTGGCACAGGTGGAAAAGCTGCAGTGAAGACAAATCATAGCAGGGAACCTATTGAATGCGCCTGGCCCAGACCAGGTCTAATTGCTCACCTTGCAGCGCCTGGGGAGAAAAATAAAATGCCACATTACTTTTTCTGACTCTGAAAACCAGTGGAGTTTGGGGCGGAGGAACTATAAGGAAGAGTTCATTTCTTCAGAGGCCCCCATGTCCTAAAACCTCCACAGAACCATCCACTCTGGGAACCACGGAACTAGAGGAGCTAGCTTCTTATGGGAATGTAGTGGACTTGGGCATGTCTTCTGTCTTAACCAGATTCTAAATGTGAGATTTTCTAGGTGGTGAGAAATCCAACAAATGCCTCTCATATAAAAGAACCAAGTGCACTGAGGCTTTATCATTATTGCACATTTCATTCTTGAGCGGGGAGAAGTGTTTATGAATGGTGCAGATTGACAGTGACACTCCCTAAAAACAATATGGCAGAGGGTTCCAGACATAAGTGATATCTGTATGAAATGGCCAGTGTACTATAAACAGATTTTAAGTTAGTTATCTAGATTACTTTGCAATAAATGAATCCTCTTCAGTAAAAACAAAACAAAAACAAAAAAAATTAGAAGCAGGAAATGTGCCTAAAAAGGGGGCGAGTGCTGAGCAAGTGGCATAGTTCCCTCTCAGACACCCACACACACACAGTGCTACTACCTGGTAAAACCTTTCACCCAACACTAAGGCTCCACCCCTTATAACTAACAGGTGCCTGAGACACAGAGGCGAACACAAGAGCCTGTCTAGATCTGGAGACAGAGAAATATGACTCAAAAAAGGGCACAAATGAAGGTCCCGATGGCCGAACTAAGCATCAGAGAAATAGCCAGCCTGACAAATGAGCAGACTGCTAGCTTGACAGATGCAGTTTAAAACGCTGGTGATAAAGGTGCTCACAGACTTGACAGATATGCTTGAGTATGGTAAACACAGGGAAAAAGTGAAGCAAAAGAAAATACACACAAAACCAATGGTGAAGGGAAGGAAGATAGGGTTCATATCAACGATATGGAACGTAAGGAAGAAATAAACAGTCAACCAACACAAAAAGTGGAAACAATTGAAAAAAATGAGGTGAGGATTAGGAACCTCTTGGACAAATTTATTTATTTATTTATTTAATTTATATAGAAAGATTTTAATATTTTTAGAGAGAGGGGAAGGGAGGGGGGAGAGAAACATCAATGTATGATTGCCTTTCACCTGCCTTCAGCCATTGACTTGGCTAAAGACCTGGCTTGCAACCTGGTTATGTGCCCTGGCTGGGGAATCAAACCAGCGGCAACCTTAGGGTTTGCAGGCCAGTGCCTAGCCATTCTGCCTCCAGCCAGGGCCTTGGGGTCAATTTAAATGAGCCAACATCCGAATCATAGGAATACCAGAAGGAGAAGAGGAAGGTCAAGAAATTGAAAACTTGTGTGAAAAAATAATAAAGGAAAACTTCCCAAATCTGGTGAAGGAAATAGTCCTACAAGTCCAGGAAACACAGAGAGTCCCAGACAAGTTAGATCCAAATCGAGCCACACCAAGGCACGTCATAATTGAAATCCCAAAGATTAAAGATAAAGAGAGAATCTTCAAAGCAGCAAGAGAAAAGGAAAGAGTTACCTACAAAGGAGTTCCCATAAGACTATCAGCTGATTTCTTAAAAGAAACTTTTCAAGCAAGAAGAGGCTGGCAAGAAATACTCAAAGTGAGGAAAAGCAAGGACTTACAACCAGGATTGCTCTATCCAGTAAAGCTGTCATTCAGAATGGAAGGGCAGATAAAGTGCTTTCCAGACAAGGTAAAGCTAAAGGAGTTCATCATCACTAAGCCCTTATTACATGAAATGTTGAAGGGATTTACTTAAGAAAAAAAGGATCAACACTGTGAACATTAAAATGACAACAGACTCACAACTATGAAAAACAGAACCTGAAAAATGAAAAAGAAGGAAAACAAAAACAAACCAAACACACAACCAGAATAGGACCAGAAACATAGGTTTGGAGATCACTGGGAGGGTTATCAACTGGGAGGGGGAAAGGGGGCAAAATAGGGAAAAGGTTCGGGGATTAGGAAACATAATTGGTGGAAACAAGATAGGGGGAAGTTAAGAATCATAGAGGAAAGGGTGAATCAGAGAACTTACATGTATAACCCATGGACATGAACTAACAGAGGGTGGGACTGTGGGAGGGAACAGGGAGATGGGTGGAGGGGAGCAAAGGGAAAAGAATTTGGAACAACTGTAAAAGCATAATCAAAATATACAAAAAAATTATAAAAAATGAAATTAAAAAATTTTATCCTCATCTGCAGACATTTTAAAATTTTTAAATTATTTTTAAAGATTTTATTTATTATTTTTAGAGAGAGGGAAAGGGAGAGAGTCAGAGAGGGAGTGAGACATCAGTGTATGGTTGCCTTTCACCTGCCTTCAGCTACAGACCTGGCTGGAGACCTGGTTATGTACCCTGGCTGGGGAATCGAACCAGTGACCTTTGGGTTCACAGGCCAGTGTCTATCCACTGTGCCACCAGCCAGGTCGTTAATTATTTTTTAATTTTATTTATTTATTTATTTTAAAGACTCTTGTTTTACTTAAAAAAAAAAAGATTTTATTTATTATTTCCAGAGAGAGGGGAAGGGAAAGAGGCAGAGAGGGAGAGAAACATCAATGTATGGTTGCCTTTCACCTGCCTCCAGCCACAGACCTGGCTGGAAACTTGGCTTGCAACCTGATTATGTGCCCTGGCTGGGGAATCGAACCAGCGACCTTTGGGTTCCCAGGCCGGCACCTTATTCACTGTGCTATCAGCCAGGCTTAATTATTTTTTAGAGCAAGAGAAAGAGAGGGGAGAAAGAGAGGGAAAGAAACAATCACATATATGTGAGAGACATCTGTTGGCTATCTTTGGCATGCCTCCAACTGGGGACCTGGCCCGAAACCCAGGCTTGTGCTCTGACTGGAAGTTAAACAGGAGACCTTTTAGTTTATAGGGTAGCACTCAATCCACTGAGTCCACCAGCCAGGGTAAACGAGTAAAATCTTACCATTTATGGCAACGTGGATACACCTAGAGGGTATTGTGCTAATCGAAATAAGTCAGAGAAAGGCAAATACCATATCTTTCACTTATATGTGAAATATATAAGAATCTGAAGAATAACAAATGAACAAACAAAACAGACTGATAGATACAGGAAACAAACTGATTATCAGCAGAGGATTGGGTGAAAAAGGTGACGGGATTGAAAAGTACAGATGGGTAGTTATAAAATATTCATAGAAATATAAAGTATATCATAGGAAATGTCAATAATAGTGTAATAATTATGTATGGTGCCAGTGGGTACTGGAAATATTGGGAAGAACACTTTGTAAAGTATGTAATTGTCTGATTGCTATGCTCTACACCTGAAACTTAATACCAAATAATATTGGATGTAAACTAATTTTAAAAAATTAATTAAAAAGGAAAAAGTACAGGTGCCATGATGTAGGCAAGTTGCAGGCCTTATTTTGGACATTTAGAAATAGTCTGTAATTAGGCTTTTGAGGGTTGCTTCTCTCTCCACCAGCAAATATGGTATGAAGTTCATGAATAGCTAAGGGAGCTCTTAGGAACATTTTGCTTATTAGTGCCATGACTGCTGCTTTAAAAAAATTTTTTTTTAAATACCACAATTTGTTCATGTGTTCTTATGTTGATGGACATATGGAATTGTTTACTTTGTTGGGGTTTTTTTGACCATTTCAAATAAAGGTTCTATGATCATTCATATGTAAGCCTTTGTACATGCTTTCATTTGTTTTGTGTGTATACCTAGAAACGAAATGACTGGATCATATGGTAGATACATGGTTAACCCTTCTAAGGAATTTCCAAACAGTTTTCCAGAGTGGTTGTGTAATTTTACATTTACAGTAACAGTGTATGAGAATTCCAGTTCCTCCACATGCTTCCAAACACTTGGCGTATACAGTATGGCCCATCTTTTTAATATAGGTACTCAAATAAATGTGTATGTACCTTATTGTTTTAGTTTGCGTTTCCCTAATGGCTAATATTGACTTGAATTTTAAAAAATATATTGAAGGCCCTGGCTGGTGGCACAGTGGTTAAGGCGCTGGCCTGCGAACCCAAGGGTTGCTGGTTCAATTCCCTGCCAGGGCACATAACCAGGTTGCAAAGCCAGGTCTCCAGCCAGGTCCATAGCTGGAGGCAGGTGAAAGGCAACCAACCATACATTGATGTCTCTCTCCCTTCCCCTCTCTCTAAAAATAATAAAATAAATAAAAATTTAAAATATATTGAAACTTACTTTATGTTCTACAATATAGTCTTGTGTTGGTAAAAGTTCCATGAGCACTTGCTTGAAAGAAATATGTATTCTTTCATTGGCTGAAATGTTCTGTAAATGTTAGATAGGTTGAGGTGCATAATAGTATCATCATGGCTTCGGGCAAGATAAGCTTTGTTAAAAATATTATAATTCAAGTGTGATTGTCACAATAAGGTGCAGAAATGGGCATAGTTTCTCCCTGTGAAGTGCTGTGCTTTCAGCATGATTTCTGTGAGCCGTGCTTGTATATTTGGAGTTAACTGTGGTTACAGAACTTGTTTTGCTATCTTCTCCACATTGTCTCCACATCTGTAGCAGAAACAATATAATTTATTAGTAAATATCTCATATTAGAATAATCCTGCAGGAACCAGCTCTGTCCCTTTGTAGCTGATTGCAGAGTGGATTCTTCTTCCAAAGTGTGGCTGTAACGTGCTGTGTCTGTTTGTGGGAGAGAGTGCTGGCTTGCTTTGACTGCCTTGGTGTACATCTCTTGGCTTGGTTTTCAAGTTCTGCTAAGTTTCCAAGAAAGGGCGGGTTCTTATGTTTTAGTCTTCTTGCTTTTTTGTTTGTTTAAATTTTATTTATTGATTTGAGAAACATTGATTCATTGTTCCACTTATTTATGCATTCATTGGTTGATTCTCGTATGTGCCCTGACTGAGGATTGAACTCACAACCTTGGTATATTGGGATGGTGCTTTAACCAACTGAGCTACCCGGCCAGGGCCCATGGTATCATTGTCTTTTTCTGAAAGCCTGTCAATGAAGAACTTTGAAGGCTTGGATCATTAGAACCATCCCCACCCAAATCATTGTGGATTTATTCTTCAAAGAAAATATAAAGTGGACTTTAAGAAAAATGTATACTTTGATTCATCTTGGCTCATTCTAACATATCCTATAAAAGGCCCTCTTCAGTTAATTAATTGTTTATGAAGCATCGGGTTAATGTTTCAGAATGAATGATTTTGTGCTTTGTGTTCAATTAGTACCTTCACTGTTGAAATTCTTGGAAATCTTAAGGGCAACTTAGCCAGTATGGATTCCAGGTTAAATACCAAGCAAGATCCTCAGTAGACATGCTTTTTGAGTTAAGGAGGGAGTCATTCAGCTATTTCAAGAAATTAGCTGATGAGGGGACCTCTGAGCCCAGTGTCTCAAACACCCAGGGCATTGAGATGGAGGGGTGGTGGCTGCCATCTCTTTCCATTGTGTGGAGAGAAAAGGAAGATGCCGGCTGTGGCTCAAGAATCCTGAACTATTAGGGTAAATTAGCCTGAGTTGGTCCAGTTCCAATCTGGTTTTTGTCACATGTCATCAACATCTGCCAACCTGCCCATTGCAGAAGAGGCCCTGGGGAATATTTGTGGATGGTGTGGATTATGGGTTTGGCCTCACCCAGGGCTCTTGCTCACCATAGTCTTATCTCTGAATCCCCACTTTTGTTTTTTGTTGGTTTTTTTTTTTGTATACTTTTTTAAAAATTTTATTGTTGTTGTATTACATCCATCCCCTTTTTGCTCCCCTCTGTCCCCCTCCCCACCCACCCATTCCCCCCAAAGTCAATCCCCCCTGTTGTCCATGTCCATGGTTCCTTTATACTAGGTTCTTGTCTAAGCTGCTCCCCTTTCTTGCCTCTGCCTCCCTCCTCCCCGCAACCCCTTTCCCCCTGACCACTGAAGGCCTATTCCTTGTATTCATATACTTGGTTCTGTTTTGCTTGTTGTTAGTATTGCTCATTATTGTCCCGTAATGGGTGAGATCATCTGATATTTGTCCTTCACTGACTGGCTTATTTCACTAAGCGTAATACTCTCCAGTTCCATCCATGTTGTTGCAAAGGGTACAAGTTCCTTCTTTCTTTCTGCTATATAGAATTCCATTGTGTAAATGTACCAAAGTTTTTTAATCCAATCATCCACTGATGGGCACTTAGGCTATTGTAAATAGTGCCGCTATGAACATAGGTGTGCATAGGTTCTTATGAATTGGTGTTTCAGGATTCTTTGGGTATAGTCCAAGTAGTGGAATTGGTGGATCAAAAGGCAGTTCCATTTTTAGTTTTTTAAGGAAACCCCATACTGTTTTCCACAGTGGCTGCACCAGCCTACATTCCCACCAACAGTGTATGAGGGTTCCCTTTGCCCCGCATCCTTGCCAGCACTTGTTGTTTGTTGATTTGCTGATGATTGCCATTCTCACAGGTGTGAGGTGGTATCTTATTTCGGTTTTAATTTGCATCTCTCTGATGACTAGTGATGTTGAGCATTCTTTCATATGCCTCTGGGCCCTTTGTATATCTTCCTCAGTGAGTTGTCTGTTCAGGTCTTTTGCCCATTTTTAAATTGGGCTGTCTGTCTCCCTGGTGTTGAGTCTCATTAGTTCTTTATATATTTTGGAGATCAGACCCTTGTCTGAGGTATCATTGGCAATTATGTTTTCCCATACAGTTGGTTCCCTTTGAATTTTGCTGATATTTTCTTTAGCTGAACAGAAACTTTTCAATTTCATATAGTCCCATTTGTTGATTTGTTCTTTGATTTCCTTTGCCTTTGGTGAAGTTATCAGTAAACATATTTTTGCATAGGATATCCAAAAGTTTACTGCCTATATTTTTCTGCAGGACTTTTATGGTGGCACTGCTTATGTTTAAATCCTTTATCCATCTTGAGTTTATTTTGGTGTATGGTGTAAGTTGGTGGTCTAGTTTTATCTTTTTGCATGTTGCTGTCCAGTTCTCCCAACACCATTTGCTGAAGAGACTGTTTTTACTCCATTGGATGTTCCTTCCCCCTTTGTCAAATATGAGTTGACCATAG
>PVIW01013781.1:0-25956 GCA_004026585.1 Noctilio leporinus | reverse complement strand
ATTTGTCCTTCACTGACTGGCTTATTTCACTAAGCATAATACTCTCCAGTTCCATCCATGTTGTTGCAAAGGGTACAAGTTCCTTCTTTCTTTCTGCTATATAGAATTCCATTGGGTAAATGTACCAACGTTTTTTGATCCAATCATCCACTGATGGGCACTTAGGCTGTTTCCAGCACTTGGCTATTGTAAATAGTGCTGCTATGAACATAGGTGTGCATAGGTTCTTATGAATTGGTGTTTCAGGCTTCTTTGGGTATAGTCCAAGTAGTGGAATTGCTGGATCAAAAGGCAGTTCCATTTTTAGTTTTTTTAAGGAAACAAAAGCTCCTCCATATATATATAAACTTTCCATCAATTTCATCTCTCCAGTTAATGAGCATGTTACATTTGCAACTGTAATCTCTAGCCTTTAGTATTCTAAAATAAAGGTTTAACAAGTATAGCCCTTTTACTCAAATTATTTTGCCAAGTTATAAAGGATATGGATGTTTTCCATGGGGCCAGTAATGGATAAGAAAACTCAAATTAGAAATCTACCCAAATGGTCATTACATTTAACCTAGGACAACTAGAAATTAACATTCATTATGCAGGTATATCAATTTCCCACTGAATTCAAATTGACACTGTTACAGTATCAAATATGGTTGGCTGCTTACAAGTTGCAGAATAACATGTTTTAAGATATGATCACAGAAAATTCCACCCATGACACAAAGCCAAATGCCATGCTGGTAATACTGGCAAAACAGACTCAGCACTGCCACCATATGTGTTCTTCCAAAGCAGTTTTGCTAGTAGCTCAAATTAGCAAAACATGATAAAAAAAACTATTTTGATATTAACAAAACTGTATTTAACCACAATTTACATTATTTAGATAATGTGGTAAAATACACCTAAGCAGAGTGCCTAGCACACAGAAGGGGCTGACTAAATGTCATTTGATCCAGAATTGTAATCCAAGTGAAAAATATGTCCTTCAAAACAGTCCCAGAAACACACATCTAATTTAGTTGATAATGGCACCATAAATTCTGGTTCCAAACTATGCCAGACTTATCCTTTAAAAACTAAAACCTGACTTTGCCGACACAAGACTTAAAAATCTTTTAGCAATCTAGTGGTTGTGCTACATTATGGAAGGAAAATAAACATGGCCTTCAGAGTCAGACATACGTATTTCAAACAAGTTTTCACTACCTACTGTGTGATTCTAGATAAGTGACTTAACCTTTGTGAACCTTACTTTCCTGACCTGTGAAATGGGGAAAGCAATTTTAACCTCATAAGGTTGTCATGATTATTACATGAAAAATGTATACAATGCTCTAATCATACTAGCACATTACAGAACTAGATCTGTTAATTTTGTCCTCCTGAAATCCATAGGATCAATACAAATAAGGTCATTCAATACGTGGCTGTTAGCTCCCTAACTGATGATCATTTAAGGCCATTCTCCCACACTTACTACTCCTGAACTGCCATAGTGAACTGCTTTTTCACATTTCCTCTGCCTGGACTGTTTTACTTCTGCTACTTTGGCCTGATTCTGTGCTTACTCCTTGTCCTTCTCCTCCTCTTCCTTCTTTTTAAAGGATATACCAGTTTTCAATGATTTCTTTATGGAAGTTTTAAAGATGCTTTTTACATTTAAGAAAGTTACATATGTACATGTTTAGAGTCAAACCATTCTAATAAGCTTGGTTATAAAAAACAGCACTCATTAATTCCCACCCCCTTTGCCTACTCCCCCAAGGCACTTGCTTTCTTTTAGCTGATTAAAAAAAAAAAAAAAAAAACAACTATCCTCCATGTTGAAAAAATGCAAATGTAGCTAGATGTTACTTCATTTTGTTTGACTTCTATCTTCGCCTACTTTATTGATATATACATGTTGACTTCATATTTATATACTACAAAATAATTACCACCATAGCAAATAGCTACCACCTCCACATCCTGTCACATTATTCCCATTTCCTTTTTGTGGGGAGAACGTTTAAGATCTACTCTCTTAGGAACTTTCAAATATATAATGATGTATTATTAGCTATAATCACCATGCTCAACATTAGATCCTCAAACTGTTAATCTTATAACAGGAACTTTGTACCCTTTGACCAATACCACCATTTCCCCCACTCCACCCCACCCTCATTCCAGTAGCCACTACTCTAGTCCATTTCTCCAGAACCCCCAATCTTCTTCAGGTCAACCTTTCGATGAATGTCTTCCTGACTCCCTTAGATGTAGAAACTCCATTCTCAATGCTCTCAGAGTAGTTTTGAAATTTTGGGGGGATTTTTCACTGCATTTTCATAGTTTATATGGCTACTTCTCTCAAGAGAATTTTAGTTCCTTGAAGGTATACTGAGCCTTTTCAAACTATCATTCTTTTCTCAGCTTCTAACACTATACCTGACATACAGAGGCCTGTTCCAAAAGCATAGAGCCAATGTCAATACAATTAAAATAGTTTGTGCAGCTGATACATTCAGGACAGACCTTATATAATTATTGCTTAACAAATTCTGTTTGAATTGATACACTATTTCTTTCAATCAATTAGCAAACATGGTTTTTATTTTATTTATTTTTAAAAAATTTATTTATTATTTTTAGAGAGAGGGGAAGGGAGAGAGACATCAAAGTATGGTTGCCTTTCACCTGCTTCCAGCTACAGACCTGCCTGGAGACCTGGCT
Organism: Noctilio leporinus; assembly: GCA_004026585.1. NCBI lineage: Eukaryota > Metazoa > Chordata > Mammalia > Chiroptera > Noctilionidae > Noctilio > Noctilio leporinus. The sequence goes on along the minus strand of PVIW01013781.1, from coordinate 23,244 downwards.
TGCAACCTGGTTATGTGCCCTGGCTGGGGAATCAAACCAGCAACCTTTGGGTTCACAGGCTGGCACATTATCCACCGTGCCACCAGCCAGGGCTGCAAACATGATTTTTAAAGAGTAGAATACCTTGTACTACTGAGAATACAGTTACAGGAACTCTTGTAAAATGTTAATAGAAAAACATCACAACTTTTCTAAAAAGAAAGGGGCTTATGGATATTTATAACCTTTGATGTAGTCATATTAGTTGCTGTAAACTGTCTTTAAGGAAAGTCTGAAAGAGAAAAGGTTTCTGGACAAAGATAATCACAAAGTCTTATTTAAAGGGGCAGAAATATGACATAACCTGGATGACCTAATAATTATGGAATGGTTAAAAACTTTATGCAATGATATGAATAATTATATGGACAATAATGTGAAATTCATGACAACTTTTTAATAACAGAAAAATATCTGTGATTTTTTTCATATCAAGTAAAAATCATTTATAAGTTTATATACAATGTGGCCATAATTGTTTAATATCTTTTGTTTTAATAACCTCTAAATGAAGAGTAACTTTAATTTTGAATGAGACCCCCATTATCATTCATATGTTCATTATGCAACTATAAAGAATAATTGTTGGGACTTAGGGTGAGCTGATAGATAACAAAGAAGGAAATGAACCTTTTTAGTACATAGGGAGATTCTGTGAAGCAGTACCTATCATTCATATATATACATGCAATGCCTTGGGCTCTGAATAAATGAACTACCTAAGAGTGGCAGAGATTGTTTTAAATCTGTCTTCTTCCATAAGATCCAAATAACAGTCTGAACTGTGTTATTCAGAAATTTCAATCTATTCAAATGTTCCTGAAAAGTCCCTTCACCCTGGTGAAACAGGATTCATCAAACACCCAAGAAAGGACTACTGACACTTCTGTGTAACTTAAATAGCAATTAGTCTCTCAAGTCATGCAAAGAAAAGCTGTTGAAAGTTTGCCTTCATCTACACAGGCTGGGAAAACATTAGCAAAGTAAAGATGCATAGAAAGCCCAGAAACTTGTAAGTATTCTGGCAAAAATACCTACAACCACACATGATTTGGTCCAAGGACCTTCAAATTTTTCAAATGCCTCACATTATGAAATAAGGAAAAGTAAAGTAAAAAAATGTTTACAAATACCAATACTAAGAGGTAATGCATTGCATATCATATGTTCTCAAAATATGTATGTATCAATTATTTGGCCATGCTAGTTCAGGGGTTGGCCAACCACTTCCCAGGCCAGATCTGACTGTACAGCCTACAAGCTAAGAATACTTCTTACATTTATTATGTGCTTGGAAAAATTTGAAAAATAATATTTTGTGACACACAAAAATTGTGTAAAATTCAAATTTCAGTGTTCACAAGTCAAGTTTTATTGGAACATGGCCAGGCCCCATCATTTACATATTACCTATGGCTGCTTTTGCACCTGAATGACAGAGCTGAGTCCTGTGACAGGGTTTCCATGTTGTCTGCAAATCATAAAATAATAAATGTTTGACTCTTTGTGGAAAAACTTTGCTGACCTATGTTCTACATTTTTCATTGAGATGTAATTGACATATGACATAATTTTATTAGTGTACAACATAATGATTGGATATACAGTTGACCCTGGAAACATGTAGGGATTAGAGATACCAACTCTTTCACTCCCACATGCAATCAAAAATCCATTTAAAACTTTTGACAACCCCCCCCAAAGTTAACTATTAATAAAGTACTGTTGAGCTGAAGTTATAGTCAACTAACACAAAATTTGTATGGTATGTGTAGTATACCTACCTATATGCTTACAATAAAGTAACCAAAAGAATGTTAAGAAAATTATAAGGAAGAGAAAATACACTGACAATATTTCTTTTTTAAAATTCTTTCTCTGTCTCTCTGTCTCTGTCTCTGTCTCAATTTCATCCTTATAACCACTCTATGAGCTATACTGTTATTATCCCAATTTTACATATGAGAAATCTGTTGTGAAGAGAGATTAAACAATTTCCTCAAGGTCATAGACCTAGTAATTGGCAAGGCCAGTCTTTTAAGTTATATAGTCTAGTTCGTCTGTGCTTTTTTATTTTCTTGGTAGCAAACTTCCATTTATTTTTTTTCAACTTTACAATGGATTGTTTACTTCTACATAAGATCTTACATGGCACTAGAGAAAATTTTCCCTCCATTCTGATACATGTCTTTTTTTTGTTGTTGCCATTTTTATTGTTGTTCTTTTATAGTTGTTCCAATTTTCCTCTGGTTGCTCTCCCCTGTCCCCACCCCAATCCAATGTGTCCTACAGCCCCTCAGGAATAAGTAATGGCAAGTTTAGTTAAGCAGCATTTCAGAGTATGGGAAGTACAAACTGGATCTTGTACCTGAACTTCTTTTAAGCACTTAATTAAACATACATATCTTTAATGTCTGTTAAAGGCACAGCATTGCAATAGCAAAGGACAAGGCTGTAGGAGAGGAGCAAGGCATAGTCCCTGCCCTCATGGATCTTGGTATTTTATGGGGAGGTTAAAACAAGTACACAGGAGAAGATATATGCTGATGAGAGTATTGGTAGAGTTATAATACGCTAAAAAGTGAGAAGGGAGTAAGAACATTTGTAAAGGGGATAGGGTATAATGTATTCCTTGAAACATGTGACTGTAAATGAAAACAATAGCTTCTTCCTTCTCAGGCATGAATGAGAAAAGATGATTTTCTAGGTCAATGGGTGATGGTCTAGGGGGCTTAAGGAGAACATAGTTTGGAATTGCTTATTTTGGGGGGAGGAGGGGAGAGAGGATTAGTTAAGTGAAAAGCTATCCTGACTCCATTAGGAAGCTACAGTTGGGATCCTGGGATAGGGGACCCCACAGGTGGGCTCTGTGACTCTGGTGGTCATCTATTCAGGGCTTGGAATAAGAATAGAGCAACAGGAACAGCAGAGTGTGAAAGACAGAAAGCTAAAAGGAAGGAGGGCTCAAGAAAATTGAAGAAATGGGACCTCTACAGTGGCTAGACACTGTGTGCTTAAAATGTATAGGTCAGATGGAAGGGAGCTAAGAGTTTGGAAGAAAAGGGAAAGGGTAATAAAGGGTAAAGTAAAATGAGGCCAACAGACAGGATCCACAGGCAAGGGCTGTGTGAGTAAGCTTTTTCTGGGTGGAATGTTACATTTTGCAATCCTGCAGGTACCCATATTCCATGTGATGACAAAGTCTGCATTATATATGCATATGGGGGCACTGAGACGGAGGGAAAATTCACACTAATGGACTGGAGGCCAAGGAACTTTGAGGCCATGTTGTAGAATAGGGCTCATTTTCAAACATGGAATTATCAATATTCATCTATGTTCTACTAAATAAACATATTTATTGCTTGGATTTTGTATTGCTTTTGTACTTCTGTAATTTTATTCCTTAGAGGATGTTTTTATTTTGTTTCTTCTTTTGATCAAGGGTTATGTTTAGAAGGGAGTAGGAGAAAAAAATCTGAGGAAGAGAATGTGATTAGCATAAGGTGAAAATCAGATTTTAGTAGAGCAGTATTTTAATATCTCTCTGGGGAAATGCAGATTGAAAAAAAAACTGTGATTTTGTTCACAGAGTAACAGGTACACAAACATTTTGAATAATTTTCCCATATTTTCAAAGTAGATAATATAAAACCAACTGGTAATTCTTTCAAAATGAGAATGAAATGTTACTATAAAAATACTTTTTAGCTATTAAAATTACATTGAATTTATAAGTTACATAGATACACCAGGATATTTTTAACATGGCACTATAAACTTGAAGGCTTTTTTTTCCAAAACATTTTAATAAAGTATCATGGAGCTATATAGTAAGCTATTCTTAATTATATACATGCTGTTTACTTACCATATTTATTTTTAAATGTCCACAGTTTTCAGACCTGAATACATAATTGTAAAAAAAAAAAAAAAAGGGCACAGTACATCCAGATATTAAGAGATGAGTGAACTATTTCACTAGTACAATCCACATGTTTTGTAAGCATATTAACTCTCCTTGGCCTCTGGAGAATACCAATAAGAACCCTTTCTAGGGTAATTTACTCAAGAAGCTGGGAAGAATTAATATGTTTCATAATGTGCCCAAAAGAGCCATGACCAGCATGGCTTACTCAGTTTAGTATCATCCTGAAAAGTAGAAGGTCGCTGGTTCAATTCCCAGTCAGGGCACATACCTTGGCTGGTCAGGGAATGTGCAAGAGCTAATCTATCAATGTTTCTCTCACACATCAATGTTTCTTTTCCTCTCCTTCTCCTGCCCTTCCCTTACCTCTAAAAATAAGGAAATAAAATATATATTTTTAAATGTTTCCCTAACAGCCCAGTAAGCAATAACCTGAGACTGCTGTCCTATCATATGTAATATTCTCAAAATGGATTTTTACTCAGTAGAGAGAAAATTTATCATGTACCTCTGGGATTTGTTTTGAGGAAATTTTTACATTTCACTTTCAGGGGACTTTAGAAATTGTATAATAAATGTGGGACAACTAAAAGAAGGTTTTTCTTGGAATCAGAAGCACTAAATCCCACCTACTTTCCATATGACTTTGGACAAGACACTTAAACCTCTTTGAGTATCCCTTTTCTTACCTGTAAAACAGGAAAAATCCACCTGCATTGCTAACCTCATAATGCGGTTATAAAGATATAAACAAGTTGGGAAAATTCTTTATAAATAATGTTTGTGACTTGAAAAAACCTTAAGTTGATAGTATTAAAAATGTGGTTATGGGGAGATTGTGCTGGGCAGCAGGATGGGGCCAAAATTGTTTCCTGACTTTTTAAAGTTATGTATAAAGGTCATACTTAGAAAGCAAGGCACAGGACATGGGGTAGATTTTTTCATAGAAAACTTTTCAGGTACATCCCTGCTCTACCCAACAGGGATGTTTGTATTTATTAGAGTTCTATCAACTCATGAAAATAATTATGGTTAACTTAAGGCTCATGATATAGGTCCTGGCTGGTAGCACAGTGGATAAGGTGCCGGCCTGCGAACCCAAAGGTCGCAGGTTCGATTCCCCAGTCAGGGCACATAACAAGGTTGCAAACCAGGTCTCAAGTCAGGTCTGTGGCTGGAGGCAGGTGAAAAGCAACCACACATTGATGTCTCTCTCCCTCTCTGCCTCTCTCCCTTCCCCTCCCTCTAAAAAAATAATGAAATAAAATCTTAAAAAAAAAAAAAAGACTCATGATATATATTAGGAAATTCTTCAGTACCTTTATTGTGATTAAGTACGAAGATTTTCTTTTATTTGAAAAAATGACTACCTGACATAGAAAAATTATTTGAGGTCAATACTAGAATACTGCTTCAATACAATTCTCTTTGATAGAGCAATAGACTATTTTTCCTCTGTGCCCTCTATGCTTCATCTCACGATGTGTGCAGTCTGTCCAGAAAGTATTGAGCCAATGTCAATATATAATTAAAACAGTTTGCGTAGCTGATACTTTGGGGACAGACCTTGTAGATGGGAATGTTCCCAAGGCCCTCTGCTCTTTCTCTATAAACTTTTGTACTTTAATGCACTACTTTTACATCAAGATTTTTTTGTTATTGTTATTATGTAGAAGGTGAGGATTACCAAATCTCTACATGCAGATCAAAATCTCTTATTTGAGAAAGTGTTCCATCCTCACACACCAACTAATTAAGCACAACCAGTTGGGTGTTCCATGTCCTCATAAGCAGCATGTCCACACCTGAGTAACCACTTTCCCCCTGAAACCACAATCTATTTATGATTATCTTATTTTCCCCAATGGAATCACCATTCTTTCACCTGCTGTTGCTTTAAAAAACCACAGAGTTAGATTTTATTCCTTATCCCTTTTATTAACCACATCCAGTCAGTTATCAATTCTTCATCAACTGCCATTTCTCAAAAAGCCTTTTAGCATGTCTTTGCCTTCACACCACAACTGCCACCTTTCTGAAGCCCACATTACCAAAAGGTTACAAAATTACATTTGGTCACAGCATCTATCTCACAAATACCTCCAGGAAAGCATGAATGTCACCATATCACTCTCTGATTCTAAGAGTTAAAATTAAACCATTCAATTACATTTGAAGTCCCAACGGCTACTATAGGTTACAGAATGCAATTGGAAACTATGAATATGACCAATATCCTGAGCACAAATCAAGATGTTGTTGGGATAGAATGCATTAAAGTAACACAAATTAACAGGAGGCTACAGAGCTACCGCAAATGTGAAAAATAGTTATAATCTCCATGGTGGATATAAAATGAAATTGCTTTTGTAAACTTCATACACCAGCCATATTGTTGCTGGGAATTAAAAATGCACCACTACCTTTTGTGTAAACGCACAGGTTCTTTATACACAGTTGGACAATGGTGCAACCTTGTAAGGTTACTGCTTTCTCTCTGTGTGGGTTATAATCTATGATTTAAATCAGTTCTTTAAATATGCAAATCACATTTCATGCAGATATCCCTCACTGATCTTTCAAAGACCAGGTCTCAGCTATATTTTTAGCATGACACACAGAGAGAAATCTCATTTTCTCAACATAATCTTGTTTTCTCACATTTCTACAGTTTCCTCTTTGTAAATTGTTAATAGTGTCACCCTTTAATGAGATGCAAGGTACAGAGATTTTAATTTTATTTGAAATTTTATTCATTTAGGGGGTAAAAGTTTTCCCTATTACTTTTAAAAAATAAAGAAACTATGTCTTATTTACATAATTGTAAACTGCTCATTTTCATTTCTCCATTAACAGAGTATTGCTGCCTAATAAAGGGTACAATCTCAGAAATAAAAAAGTGAGTATACACTAATGAGTAGTGGTAGAACAACAAGCAAAGTTGAAAAATACTTTCACTTTTGCTTTTCTTACCATAAGTAAATATATTTCATTTTCCATATGGATTCTCTCCTTGCAAAAATAGTATTTTCAACCTTTCCCCATAAACACAGAATCCCACCTATGACCCAAATCATTTTAAGATTCATGACCTCATATTATTTGCAGTCAAAAGTTTAAGTGTTAGGCAGGAAAAGTACCATTCCAGCCCCCCAAGATTTGTTCTATGCACCTGCTAAATTTTTTTTAATAAAAATTTGTTGGCAAAAGTTAATAATTAAATAATTTAAAGATTTAAACATTTGTATAGGAGTACATTGGACTTTTAAAAACTGGATCTTGGCTCTGGCTGGTGGCACAGTGGATAGGGCGCTGGCCTGCAAACCCAAAGGTCGCTGGTTCGATTCCCAGCCAGGGCACATAACCAGGTTGCAAGCCAGGTCTCCAGCCAGGTCTGTAGCTGGAGGCAGGTAAAAGGCAACCATACATTGATGTCTCTCTGTCTCTCTGTCTCTCTCCCTTCTCCTCTCTCTAAAAATAATAAAATCTTAAAAAAAAAAAAAAAACAAAAAACTGGATCTCAATTTCAGACTCAGTTTTATTTAATTATGCCTTGGGATCACTAATTCGAATGCAACAAATGGGGTTGGCTTCCTGATTTATTGCCTTTTTGTGAGTGATCTGAAAAATCTCCTCCTTTTGCTTTAGTATCATGCACTTTGCTTTACTATCATGTGCAACTTTGACTTTTTAAGATTTGGAATAAACTAGGATTGGTGTGAAATGTCTTTCAGAACTTTATCGTAGCCAAAGTCAACTTAATGAAATCCTTTGCAATAGTTTTATCAGAGAAATTATATTCCTGCCAACTTCTTTTGTACTTCTCACTGGGACTGGCATAGTACATCACATATAGTAAGGTCAAATAAATATTGTGTAAAATGAACAAACATGTTACTATCTGACAATCTGTTAGTCAGCTAATATACTACACCAAGTCCCAAATAATAAATGAACATAATGGGGAAACATCCTTATGTTATTCATGTATCATGTTACCTACAATACCTCAATAATTTTCTAAGTCTTATGCTGTGCTCAGATGCTTTAGTGCCCTGAATGGCTAAGGCATTCTGTTAATTCTGACCATATTAGGTGAATAAAGATTATATAAATTTTAATATTAACATATTATTCTCTATAGCATTATGTCATACATATACACATTAAATGTGATCATTACAATATACATGATGTCTGTCCAGAAAAAGTACAGCCATTGTTAATGTAACAAGAAAGGCTTGTGCGCACATCAGTTAACCTGGCAGCCAAGGGGAGTGCACTGGAATGCACATGCAAGAGCAATGATAACTTCACTGTACTAGTCAGCGGAGGCAGTAGCCATCATTGAGTGAGCAGTGTACTGTGTGTTTGCCACATTCAAAATGACTGAGCAAATAGAGCAATGACTTTATATCAAATTTTGAATTAAGTTTGAATATTCCTCAACAAAAGTTACTTGGATGATTCAGAAGGCCACAGGTATGGGCAACTGGTGATTGACAGCTTCATCACAACAATGTACCTGCATGTGCATCATGTCTCATGCAGAGTTTTTGTGAAACATCAAATTACCCAGGTGACTCAGACCCCCTACAGCCTAGATTTGGTGCCCTGTGACTTCTGGCTTTTCCCAAAACTAAAATCCCCTTTGAAAGGGAAGAGATTTCAGACCATTAATGAGGTTCAGAAAATATGACAGGGTAGCTGATAGGGGTTGGAATAACTATGAGGTCTCAAGGTGTCTACTTTGAAAGGGACTGAGGTGTCATTGTCCTATGTACAGTGTTTCTTGTGTCTTATATCTTCTTCAATAAATGTCTCTATTTTTCATGGTACATGGCTATATACCTTCTGGACAGACCTCATATATATTTCTATTGACTAAAGTCCTTGTAGGAATTTTAAGTATAAATGTAATGATGGAACCATATGAAACTACCTTTTTTCATAAGTCAATATATCCATGCCAAGGTATATATGATACAATAAGTTATAATCCTACCCTAAAAAGCAGAATTCTTTGACTTCATTGACTACCTGAACATTTACATTACACACTTGTAAACATACATTCATTCTTCATCCTTCAAGAACAAGTCTTGGCATATTTCTAATTATATTATGTAATTTCTAACATAGTATTTAATTTTAGAGCCTTACATTTTATCAACAATTTTCCAATTTACAGTGGAAAGAACATTCTATAGATAATACCAATAGACTTCCAAGTTTTCCCAAGCTCTTCTTTTATTCAATTATTAGACATAGGTAAACATTCTGAGATTAGTACCATAATTACACTTTTAGCTCTTTTATCTCTTAGTTCCTAGGAAATTTATAACCTGCCCTCTACTATCTAAGTGTTTGCATCTTTTTTATTGCTATGTGTTTCTTATCTGTAAGTCCCATCTCTTCAATGAGAATGTAAGTTCCTGTAGAGCAGAGACATCACATTTTTCTCACAGTATCTATTATTTAGGCCCCTCTGGAAGTCCTATTTATCTATGATGTTAGAATTGAGATCGCTAACAAAATTATCCCCAATTCACTATTAGATTCTCCTTTGCAGAGAGTCTGTGGTCTACTTTTAATATAATATTCAGAATAGAGAGAAACAAGATAGATGCCTTCAGGGTTTGTTTGTTTGTTTATATACCTTAATTAGGTAAAATGATAAAACAGCCTATGGGAGTTGCATTTGTCTTGGGGGAGGGGATATTCAAGTCAAAACAAACAATGACCCATTTTTACACTGTAGAAAGGAGAGACTGTGATGGACTTAGAATATGAAGGTAACATTTCTAGTAAATATGAATGAACAGGAATAAAGTTTGTAACAAAGTAGACATAATTAGGAAAGCTAATTAGAAAATCAGGCAAGGTTAATAAAATAATTAAGTTAAAGTAGGTATTTACGAAACAATGTATCATCTTAAATATTTTAAGCAAGGAAGTATAAACAATATTCACTTGCCAATGGTTTTGGTGCAGAGTTCATATATTTTGTTTGAGTTACGATCCTCTGATCGACTCTCTGCAGAGGTTTGTTTGCACATAACCAACTCACAAAACTCTCTAAATCATCTCTAGATTGGGTTCTAGATTTCAGTTTGTAGACCTTAGATACATTCATGAAGCAATCTGAGCAAAGGAAAAAAACAAGCTTTTGAAATCAATCGTATTCTTCAAGAGTGTTTAGTGACACCTGACTAAAGGGCAAATTTAAAGTGATTTTATTAAGCATTTCTAAAGTATTCAGCCCTGGCTGGTAGCTCAGTGGATAGGCCCCGGCCTGCAAACGCAAAGGTCACTGGTTTGACTCCCTGCCAGGTTACATAACCATGTTGCAAGCCAGGTCTCCAGCCAGGTCTGTAGCTGAATATCTCTCTCCCTTACTTCCTCCTTCCCTGCCCTTCTCTCTGAAAATAATGAATAAAATATTTTTTACAAAAACAAAACAAAACAAAACACTAGTTAACCTAGAAATAATTTATTGCCTTCATGAACACATATAAAAGTTCAAGGAAGTAAAAACAACCATAAACAAAGCATGTCTGTTTAACAATCTTCCTTTCAAGAATTAAAGAAGAAAATGAATTTTGTGTTAGATTTGCATACAATTAGAACTAGGATCATTAGAGATGGTTTATGGGTGGGCCTTGTTGTTTTCTGTCCATAAGCGAAACCATTTTGCTCCTAATGAACAAAATCCCCTTCTTAATCTTGACAGTGCTAAGCTACAGTTGAATAAGTAATGATCTTAATCTTTCCCTTAGTTTATTGAAGTGTAAAAAGACTAAGGAGATACTAAGTGACCTGATGTAGTTAAAGAAAGACCATACAGTAATTTCACTATGTGGTGATTAGCAAGACTGGCATTTGTCATTATAGTTTAATTGAAAACCTTGAAATGCTGAAAACCAGTAATTTTAGAAACTGACAGCTAACTATTAAGGTAACAGCACAACCCAAATATGTTAAATACTGTCATGTTTTTATCATTAGTTGAGTCTAACTTGGCTGGGAAATAAGCTCATGCTAGTCTGGTTGACATTCAAATCAACTACTCTGTGAGTTTCATTTCATTTTAAACTAAAAAGGATAACAGTTATAGTTTCCAATAATTTTCTTTGCTCTGAGCTGGGCCCACCATCTATTTGTAAACAACAACAAAATAGAAACCCAAAACCATAACAACAAAAAACCTTCAGAAATATGTAACTGCTGCTTCCTGAATTGTTAATGCTGAAATTCTTCCATCCATACTTAAATGACACTACAGATCTAACTATTAAACTACAATAATTTGAGTGCTGGCTTAAAAATTGTTGTTCATAAGTACTACGACATTACTAATTTAATTCAGTAGAAATATGAGCATTACTACACCTTAGATAAAGTTTATTATATATCAATTACCCTATATGTTTTATTAATTAGAAAATACATGCTCTACCATTTTCTACCAAGGACAGTGAAATAAACCATCTAGAATTTACAGGAAAAAGCCAAATTATATGCTAATACTAAAATTTCTTCAGTTAAAATAGTAAACATTGGGCCCTGGCTGGTGGCACAGTGGATAAGGTGCTGGCCTGTAAACTCAAAGGTCGCTGGTTTGATTCCCAGCCAGGGTGACATAACTAGGTTGCAAGCCAAGTCTCCAGCCAGATCCATAGCTGGAAGCAGGTGAAAGGCAACCATACATTAATGTTTCTCTCCCTCTCTTCCTCTCTCTCTTCCCCTATCTCTGAAAAATAATAAAATATTTTTAAAAATTAAAAATAAAAATATATTTTATTGATTATGCTAAAAAATAAAATAAAAAATAGTAAACATGAAAGAAGAAAACTTCACTCTGTACTCAGAACTAAGGAAAACTCAAAAGCAAGAGCAAATCTAAGCTTGTTTTTTACTTTGACAAAATAAAATCCACAAAACAAAGTATAATCTCCAGACAATTGTCTCAGAATTCAGGGGTCACTTGATACTAGCACGGTGCTTTATTTTAACCTTGTCAATGAATGAAGACTGATATTATGACCTTTGTCCTTTCATTTAAAAATTATTCCACAATATTATATATGTTGACACAAATTTAGGAGAAATCCAAGAGGTCATTCGTACTTCTTGTATTCTTTTATTTTTTTAAAGATTTTATTTATTATTTTTAGAGAAAGGGGAAGTGAGAGAGGCAAAGTGGGAGACAGACATCAATGTATGGTTGCCTTTCACCTGCCTCTAGCTACAGACCTGGCTGGAGACCTGGCTTGCAACCTGGTTATGTGCCCTGGCTGAGAATTGAAATAGCGAACTTTGAGTTTGCAGGCTGGCGCCTTATCAACTGTGCCACCAGCCAGGGCTTAATATGTGTTCTTATCACTGAAAATCAATCTCAATTTTTGTATAGATGTTAACCTACTTTGGTCTGAAAAATTTTGTCATTCGTGAACACGTTTTTCTATTTAATAGATTTTCCTTTTTATTTTTTTTAAGTACCAAAATAAGCAAACTAAAAATAGGAAGGGACAAGCCTGGGTGTGGTTGAGATGATTCTTATAAATTATGTTTGCTTCACTATAATGTAAGATGTGCTACAAAAGTGTAAAGAACACTTTGATAATGTTGGAATAACTTCATCTAAATATGCATTCTATGGTACAAAGCCATGTTCAATCTTCATCTCAGTTAAAATAAACTAAGCATTCTTAGAATAAAGACATAGGCATTTAAAAAACAATACTTTGTGCATTTGATAGAGTCAGTTTATTACACTCTAAAAACTGTTTCAGAAAGAAAAAAAGGGAGAGTAGCACAATCATTTTGTTACATTGTGGGAGAAGTTACATACTATTAATTTGGAAAATTTATGAACAAGGTATTTTAGTGATCACCTAAGGACTGGCTCCTTTATTTTAAAACAAAAATGCACATTATTTAGCTACCTCTCTGTGGTGTCAAATACCACTGAGTGGATGTGTTACCAAAAGCAGCTTTGGTTAATAAATAACATATCAACCAACCCTCTCAGAGAACTTCTATGGAGCCAAATCTCAACAACTGTGCAAACAGTACTTTTAAATGAGCTAGATTCTATGAAGGTTTGGGAAATTGTATTTCATTGTTATTTATATGCAAGAGGAAAACCTTGCAAAAGTTTTATAATTTACTATTTATTCTATCTGAACTCAACATAAGAAATAAAAAATATATAGATGAGGCTGAACCATACCAAATTGACATTTTATAGTTCAGAAATGGTTGGGTATCAGCAATTACATACATGGTATGACCTAATACAATAAGTTTTCACTTCAACCATGCCATATGGCTGAAAACTTGAAACCAATGCACTAGGCATATTGTCTAAGGGCACTTTAGGCCTTAGAAATGGCAGTAACATTTGCAGTGGATTAGTTTTTATAGAAAAATAAGACCTTAGTCAATGACCTATGTATTACAACTTAAATCAGACCCCTTTCCTTTTCTTTTTAAATGGTAACCAGAATTTCAAATAAAGAGACCAGTAAATGCTTGTATGAGTCCTACAACTGAATGGAAAATGAGAAAAAAAATCCACTGAACTGTTTTTTAATAGGATTTGCTCCTGCTATGGAAATAGGCTGTATGGTAAAGCTACTTACATTGACATATGTGTGTGTTAATATCAGGATTGTTCTATGCATCATTATTTATAATATACATACACATATATCATCATTATCAGAGTTTTTACATGCATTAATTATTCACCTGGAGACCAAGGGCAGCAAGCACTTTATTCTATGTATCAGTAGATTAATTACAACAACACACACGAATATATTTTAAACAGCATTTAGAAAATGTAAGGAAAAGAATGCTTTTATATAAACTGTTTTCAATAGGGGAACCTATATGGTGAAAGTGAATAATGTTTGAGGCCACAAGCCACAAATTAAGAGCTTTGAAACATTCAGATATTGGCACAGCTTCTTAGCACACCTACCTCTCTGTAACCATGCCAACAGTGCCATGGAGCGATTCTCTTTCCAGCTACCATCTGCTCCCACTGCCTTCCCTGATTTCTCCTCATCCCCATTGTACAGTGCCCTCTCTCTCACCCCTCCCTGTTATGTCATTCCACTGGAACTCTATTATCTGTGCAATTGGGGAGCAGCTAGAGGAACAAAGGTGTTTATTAGTAAATTCACATTTTCAGGTTGTTGCTTTATTTGCTCTCCTCAAGAACCAGGTTAAATGACCATATTAAAGTTGGTGATTTCTTTTCTTCCTTCTAAAATTTGTAAGTACTGATAAGTGTTAGGTTTGTGCCCAGAAGAAGGGAGGAGTTGGGTGAATCAGTTCAAAGCCTTTATTGAGGATGTTCAAGCAGGTAGACTGAGTTTGAGCGGACTGCAGCACCAAGGGAAGGGAAAGAGGGATCTTTAAGGGCACGGAGAAGAGCCCCAGGGGGATGGGTCATCCTGTTGGTTGGCTCCAGAGTCCAGGGTATAGGTGTTCTTGAAAGAACAATGTCTCCCAATTAGGAAAGGCTGTCAGGAGACTTACTGTCCTTGTTTCTGGGAAACGGTTAAGGGAGAGGGGGAAGGGGTATTGGGGACTTAATTAGTTCTCAGTAGGATACCAATGGCTATGCCTAAGTCACCTCTTAATGGGGGTCTTTGTGATCAGCTGAAACCCTCTTTGTTTCAGCACAGGTGGTGCTCAGGCCCTGTGTGACTGCAGCCCACACAGTTCAGGAGGACACAGTGATCACTGGCCATAGCCTGTTTTGCAAGGCCTGGCTCAGGTGGCAGGTCATGGGCAGGCAACCGTAGGTCTCTAGTCCTAACAATAAGGTCATCCTGAAAAGGGGAGCTTGTCACAATGAACCTTCTGAGCATTTAGGATTTTAAAAACATTAACTTCCACTTCTCTAGCTAGGAAATATAAAAGTATTAGAATCCTAGGAGTAAGGCCTGAACTGAATCACTTTTAACCAAGAATAACCAAGGAAATAACATTTTGACATCTGGGTGGGAGGAAAATGCGTTCCATAACAAATGCAGCTTACCAATGAATACAGGTCTAATTTTCTATACCCAGTGCTTATTCTGCAAATAATCTCCAAATATAAACTGACCCCCTTCCTACCATGAAAGAAATATATTCCTGAAAATTTATTGAATACTGCTATGATTTTGCATGCCTGTTGAGAGACCTATTTTCAGTTTTAACTTGTCCTTGCCAATCTTCTAAGTGGTCTATAATTCTCAATGATGAGTATTTTCCAGACAGTAAATCTAATCATTCTGACATCTATAAAAGATATTTAGTTGGTGAGCAAGATGAAAAATGATGGTGCAGAAATATAAAGTCTATCTTGGGGTAACAATAAGGCTATAACTATAGCTAAGCATACACCTTCACCGCAGTAGTTTCTCTTCAGAGCTCTATTCCATTTATGTATTATTAATATTCCTTTAAAAAAAAAACCTACATAACTAGTATATGTATATTTGCTCATATTTATTCAATGGATTTCATTGTAATTTTTAGCTGTGAGTTCCTAAGAATAAAAATGTGGCTCTAAGATGCCATGAAAAAAATGATACCACCACCACTTATTTACTTATAAAGCCTATTAGATTATGGGTACAAGTTTCTCCATTTATCTTATTTTTCAAATTTTCTGAAGTATCATGAAAGAAAACCTATTGCCCTTCTTTTATTTATGTTTTTCTCCAGATAATAACAAAATAATTCCAACCTTTACTTCAAAGAGTTAACAAGGAAACTATCTACATTTAATGATCCCATACAGTATCCTATGAGATAGTCAAATAGCGTAATGTACTCGTGTATGCTTATTGTATATCATAGAAAACACTAAAATGTTAAAATATAGCACAGATTTTAAAATTTTACTCTATTTACTCTATAAAAAGTTATATTCCCTTCCTCATGACTTGCTTTCTGGAGAACTTGTAAAAAATAGGAAACATTTTTCATGCATAACCTAACCCAGGCCAGTCAGCTAATTCCATACATCTGAAACACATTCATTGCACACTATTATATGGAAGTTTAATAATTTATTTGAAGGTTCTTTACCATAAGACTGTATTTGGAAGGGACATAAGATACCCTTTTCTGACTTTATAATATTTTTGAAAGTATGAGTTACTCATCTGTAAGTAGTCCATAGATAAGGATATTTATTACAATATATATTGGGTTTGAATTTCTTCTTTTTTTTAGCATTCAAAATATAGTTTAATGAGAACACTTTTTTACCATCTTTAAAAAAATTATTTGTACTTTTTAATTTGAAACAGCTCTGGCATTAGGACTTAATTGCTTTCTGGTCCATGGGGCTTAGACGCCACCTCAAAACTAACTCCCCAGGGCTCTTGAGGCAGGTGTGAGCCATGTCCTCCACTTTCTGGAAGCCCTTATGGCAACCTTAGGGGCCTGATTCTTATCAAATGTATAACCACTTTCAATTTTGCATTCACTAAAGGGATGTTCTTGTGAACTTGAGGGGTATGAGCTTTTTCTAATCCAAGCATCTTTGTTACATCTTTTTCCCAATATGGACATCTCTTTATACTTTTTATTCTGGTAACAATATGCAGCTTAGGAGGGTGCTGTGGATCCCCACCATATTTTTCCTGCTCTTAAGGCAAAGGATGAACCACTTTATCTGGAATTCTTAACTTGGTAAATTTAAGATGAATCAAACCTGTACAAACTAGAGACTCCGCACATTTTGTCACAGTATGTAGTTTGCCTGGGGGCCTCTGAACTATTGAGTGCAAAATCCCAGCCATGAGCATGGTGGTGACTGTCCTCTGCAGAGGCCACCAACTGGAAGCTAAATGGAGGAGATGACCAAGTCTGAATTTCTTTTCTTGTATTGGCAGGTGGTACTAGATTTTCCTGCTTGATAACAATGCTAATGTTGATATAGCCAGTGCAATAAAATGCATATACATATGAGATGTATCAATTAACAACTGAGATCATTCATGTGTCCTATTACATGTCATTTTATATTGTTATTTTCAAGAATTAGCTCAAATGTTGTTTCACATGGAAAGCTCATCTTCATTCATCAAAACAGAAATTTAAGAGTTCTGTGATTTGTATTCCAAAAGCACATCTTAGCTCTCATTTTTCAGAAATCCTAAATTTCTTTTTCTAAAAGTAAATGTCCAATGTTGCTGAATTAAGAACAGCAACAAAAAAAGCATGAATTAACACATATGTGAATCATGAGCAAATATTGAGTTAGTTTGAAAAAGCATAAAATGATGGGAAAAATTATTCTTTGCTGTTGGGGGGAGAGAGAACCGTGGCTTTCAGGAAAGTGGGATGAGCGTGGCGGCAGTGGTGGATCAGTCAGCAGCCACAGAGCAGAACATGGTAACCATAAGCAGAACAGCTTTGAAAGGCGGCAGGGTAAGCACCCTCAGGAAACCTGAGAAGAGAGGGATATTCTTGTCCTTTCTTTTTACAGCAGATGAGCTTCCAAAGGAGGGGTCAAAGGAATTAACTAGGAGTTAGAGTTTGTTGATAATGAAAACCTATCCTTTCCCTGTGGCCTGAAGAAACAAGATGCATTGAAATAACATGACATAACACCATAGTTTTCAATGTTGTCCTGATCCATTGTACTGATAAGTATATGAGTGCCACAGGAGGGGTGATAGGCATCACTTTGGTTCTTTTTAATGCAGCTTGGAAGGCCTTTATCAAATATATTTATCCTTCTATTTGATTTCGGTCCTTCCCAGACTCTTGAATTTTATCTTACACTATAATATAAACCTTCTAGTGTTAAATTGATTGATATTATTAAACTCAATTCCACATATACCCATTATGTACTTATTATGTGAGAGAAATACTGTTAGGTATGGCAGGAGTCTGTCTTACATATCCCCACTCCCTTCTCCAAATTGAGATTCTAGCAGCTGAGACAAGTCAATCAAACACAGGGTTGAAGAAAGAAAATAATGAATGGCACAAGAGAATTATAAGAAAATGCTTAACTGTTTAGGCCCTGGCTAGTAGCACAGTGGTTAAGGCGCCGGCCTGCGAACCCAAAGATCGCAGGTTCGATTCCCCAGCCAGGGCACATAACCAGGTTGCAAACCAGGTCTCCAGTCAGGTCTGTGGCTGGAGGCAGGTGAAATGCAACCATACATTGATGTCTCTCTCCCTCTCTGCCTCTCTCCCGTCCCCTCTTTCTAAAAAATAATGAAATAAAATCTTAAAAAAAAAGAAAAGAAAATGCTTAACTGTTTAAAGGAAGATGAAGACACCATTACTTCCAGAGAGGATATTGTCACTGAAAAGAAAGCATTTGAGATGGGACCCAAAGGATGGGATTATTTTATTATAACACAGAATTTTTCAGTCAGGGTCACACAAATATCAGCCTCCTTCTTTTGTACTTAATCCATCTGTTCTCTTAACAAATATTTCTTTTTTTCCTAGAGAAAACTTGGAGTTTGAGCTAAAAATTTTAATCTATAACCCATATGAGATTCCTCTGTACGATTATTTAATATCTTTCACCAGTCAATATCAACATCATTTTAAAACAGGTTTCCTGGGCCCTGGCTGGTGGCACAGTGGATAAGGTGCCAGACCGCAAACCCAAAGGTCGCTGGTTCGATTCCCAGCCAGGGCACAGAATGAGGTTGCAAGCCAGGGCTCCAGCCAGCTCTGTAGCTGGAGGCAGGTGAAAGGCAACCATACATTGATGTTTCTCTCCCTCTCCGCCTTTCTCCCTACCCCTCTCTCTAAAAAATAATAAATAAAATCTTAAAAAAAAAAAAAAAAAAAAAAAAAAAACAGGTTTCCTGAAGAGCAGAATGGCAGGTGCCAAGAGCTGGGGAGGTGGGAGAATTGGGGGTATATTAGTCAAAGGGTACAAACTTTCAAATAGGGCAAAATGAGTAAGTTCTGGGGACCTAATGCACAGCACTGTGATTATAGTTAACAATACTCTGTTGTATACTTGAAAATTACTAAGAGAGTAGATCTGAAATGTTTTCACTACAAACGAGAAATAGTAATTATGTGATGTGACGGAGATGTTAGTTAACACTATAGTGGTAATCATTTTGCAACATGTAAGTGCATCAAACTAACACATTGTACACCTTAAATCTACACAATGTTATATGTAATTTTTAATCTTGACAAAGCTAAAAAAAAGCTGAAAAGGAAAATAAAGAAGGTTTCCCATAGAATATTCATTGAGGCTCATAGTGTAAGTATTGGTATAATGGCTTGCCTTGCTAAGAAACACTATACATAATGTTTCTCAAGTAAATCTACCAGTCCTCAGACTGATCCAGCTATTCGTTAAACATTCTTTTTTTTTTTTAATTAATTTATTGTTGTTGTATTACAGTTGTCTCATTCCCCCCCACTGCTTTTCCCTGTCCCACCAACCCCACCCCTTTTCCCAAAATCAATCTCTACATGTTGTCCATGTCCATGGGTCATAGTTAAATATTCTTTCAACAGATAAGTCCAATGAATAAGTCTCTGACACTATCAGAAAGTGGTAAATCACCACACAAATAACAGAAAATAATATAAGTTTGGTCTCAAATTTTGATTGCTAAACCTATTACATCAATTTTATTCTTATACCTTCAGAGACAAAACATTTTGAAGTGTTTGAGCTATAAATGAAAATAAAGTACAATTTTCCTTACTGTCAGCTGGATATATGTGTTCCATATAAGTGTATGAATCATATGTATATATACATGTGTGTCTGCATAGATAAATATACCTTTACCCAATATAGGAATGTAATAGTACAAACAAGCAACCAAATTCCCATTATTTACATAATAGAGTTTAATATAAAATATGGGGTTTCACACACCACCCTGTAGTCCTTTACTATGCAGCCTCATGGTTAAAAGGGCACATAAAGGCTTACTGGATAAATGACAAAACTCATTGGAGGATTTTTCTCCTTAGCCTTCATCTTCAATGACTGCATGGCTGATGTGAGCTAAGAACTTGATTCCCGTTTTTCTTTCCCACAGACAGTGATATGATGTACCTCACAGAGCTAGCCATGATTGGAATTAAAAAACTAGCAGTTTTTGAAACAACTGGAACTTATTTCCTTCTCAGTGTACATGAATGATCCATATTGCTGTTAATAACAGTTGAATTCTTGATGACAAGGGGAGAAAAATCTCCTTCCTCAATGTGAGATGTTGACTCAAGTTGGTAAAAGGCTTTTAAAGCAATCAACTGCTCAGAGTCAATGAAACAATACCACCTAACATCCAAGGAAACAGTATTACAGAGATCCTGAGAGGAAGAACAGTAGGCAACTGTCTTTCCAAAGGAGACAGATTTAATGAGATCATTATATTTCCTTTATGCAAGTTGTTATTAAAAACAAAACAAAAGCTAAGCTTATTCACTCAGATTGTAAAGTATACAGACAATGAATATTGAAGATTTGCCTTAAAGTTAGAAATAGGATGCTAAATTGACTCCATCATTTTATTTCTGGAGTCTCAAAAATTTGAACAAGGTAAAACATATCTTACCTAAACAGTGCTTATTATTGCAGAAAAAAAAATCAAGAAACTCTAGAAAACAGAAACCAAATACCCAAGTTTATAATATGCATCTTAAAATTTAAGAGTTTTACAATAAGTTTCTAAGAAAATCATAAATAGGAAATACATTAAAATTTTACACACATACACACCCTCCCGGTAAAAACTTTTGTTCTTGCTTCTCAGTGAAACTGATTAATATAGTAATATAGAAGACTGGGCTTTTATCAAGTACCAGAGATTTTATTCCATGCTCCTACTACTAGCTACTCCCTAGTCTATGGATATTAGATTATTTCATGACTCCATTTCTCTGCACAAGCAATTCTCAGCCCAGACACTTCTTTTTCACTGGGCAATCTCTTACTTGTTCCCTAAGATCAAGATAAAAAATCTGCTAGTAAAGAAAGCTTTCTTGGAATTTAACAGGGAGATGTGGGTTTTTGTGCACTGTATTCCATAGCATTGAGGTTTTTATTGGTACAACATGAATTAACATGCTGTGCTATAAATTTCTTGCTTAGATACCTGCTTCCCTTACTACAGTGTAGGATTCTGGATGGCATGTACTACATTGTATTTATCTGTGCATCCTTAATGTCTCAGATATGCAGATATTCAATCACTTATTGAATGAATTAGTGAAAATTTTAAAAACTAACAAAATGATTCTCTAAAGCAAATGAAGGGTATATTTGCATATTGCCTAAGTACATCCAACCTTTACTAATATTTGATTTAATTAGGAGTTATTGGAAACCATTTTAAAAGATGCAAACCAATATTCGCTGCATTTCAGCACCTGCTAATGCAAAACAAAGTTCTAAAATAGGACATGTAAGAGTATTTAGGTGGCTTTGGTAACTGACAACAATTAGATAGGAAATGAAAGAGCTAACTGGTTTAACTGTTAGTCTTGATGATATTAACACCATAATGTCAAACAATGTACATATTTTAACATTTCAATGAAAAGGCATTTCTTAATTTTGATAGCATGTGAAAACAGAAGAATTCTTAAGAGAGTACAATAAGTAACATAGAAAGGATGAAAAAAAAACATAAAAGGAAAGAAAAATCTTTCTTCTCTGGAGAAAGAAAAATATGATCAACATTTTCCACTGAAGCTAGAGCCTTAAATATTTCTATTATTTTATTTTAACACACTCTCATTCCATATCTTAGTAATTAGTCTCAGGTTGCCTTGTTAAAGTTCATTTAGTCCAACAAGAAAAACATACAATTCCTTTCTTTCTAATGAAGGTCGTTTCTATTGAGAACACAACAGTGACCTGCTTGTATTATCAAAGTCATGTGGATTCCAAGTTTTTAAAAACCCTAAACATCACCAACCAAAACTGCATTTGCTACACATCTCAACAATTCCTTTACAGTATACACACAAAATTAATTATAATAATGGTTATATCATGTAGAAAATACCCAAACTTTTTTTTCAGCTATTTAACCAATGATTTCTCCCTTACAAATTTGAAAAGTTACATAATATAATACATCAGATGCCCCTGTAGGTTATGTCATTTAATTTTAGCAATAACCTCAATGAAGCAAATATGACAATTACAGGTCTTTTACAGGAGTTAACTTATATTGGGAGAAGTTATGAAGATGCCTAATTGCACACAACTATTCACTTGCAGAGCAAGGACTCAAGGTCAGGTCCTATAACTCTAAATCCTGTAGACTCCTCCCCCACCTACCCTACATTTCATTAATCATAAATAACCTAAATTTGAAAGAAAATGATTCATATTATATATTACAATGCAGGTTATCTCTTTCTTTTTAATGAGAAAGAATAGAATCTTGATTAAAGCTACTTTAAAATTAATATAAATAATAGCCTAGGCTATTTAAACAAGAGAAAATGAAAATCGGGCCTCCTTAACCATGTAGCTAATGATTTAAGCACAAACTCAAATGAAATTCTAACAAATGTTTTCAAAACAACCTAAAACAGGGTTCCCCAACTGCATGGATACTGGTCTGTGACCTTTTAGGAACTGGGATGCAAAGCAGGAGGTCAGTGAAACTTCACCTGTATTTACAAATACGTCCCAGTGCTTGCATTACTGCCTGAGCTCTGCCTCCTGTCAGATCAGCAGCTGCTAATTCTCATAGGAGTGTGAACCCTGCTATGAGCTACTCATGTCAGGGATCTAGCTTGTGTGCTCCTTAGGAGAATCTAAAGCCTGATGACCTGAGGTGGAGTTGAGGCAGGGATGTTAGTACTTGGGAGCAACTGCAAATACAGAGTATAACTGGCAGAGCAGTTTGACTTCACAGAGACCATAATACATCAATCGCTTGCAGACTCATATCAAAACCCTATTAGTGTTGCCCTGGCTGGAGGCACAGTGGATAAGGCACCAGCCTGCAAACCCAAAGGTTGCTGGTTCAATTCCCCAGCCAGGGCACATAACCAGGTTGCAAGCCAGGTCTCCAGCCAGGTCCATAGCTGGAGGCAGGTAAAAGGCAACCATACATTGATATCTCTCTCCCTCTCTGCCTCGATCCCTTCCCCTCTCTCTAAAAATTAAAATAAAACCATGGACAACAGGTGGGATTGACTTTGGGGGGAATGGGTGGGTGGGTGGGGGGACAGAGGGGAGCAAAAAGGGGATGGATGTAATACAACAACAATAAAATTAAAAAAAA
>PVIW01013780.1:0-25968 GCA_004026585.1 Noctilio leporinus | reverse complement strand
AAAAAAAAAAAAAAATTAAAAAAAAAAAAAAGGAAGGAAGAAAAGAATAAAGAAAGTGTTTAGAAAGGCTGGGGAAGGGAGGAATACTTAGATTGAGGACTGGGAATACGTTATAGCCACAGAGCGAATAGACTTTAATTTGAGAGTAGGGGAGGGTCTTGGATATTTAGGTGGATTGAGGTATGGGAGGGATTAAGAATATGTGAGGAGGAACTTTTGCAAAGGATATGTTGGGGCTTAATAGTTCATATTGCTCTTGGTATAATTCAGGTGCTTGAGATTGGCAGCAATCTCTTTCCTGAGGCTGCCTCTTTTTCTTGGTCAGGACTTTACAGTCTATAGTCTATATTCTAGCCGGTCTTGGCTGTTTCCCCAGTGGCCCAGCAGCTCCATTTTCGGCCCTCTTGCCGCCCCGGCCGGTGCACTTCCCGCTCCCATGCTCTGGCTTCCTGCAGGACTCTTCTCCTCCGCCTCTAGCCCCACGCGCAGAGCCTCCTCTCCCCGTTGCCGGGGTGAGTCTCTCACACAGTCCCTCACCTGCAAGAGTTCAGTTCCACATTCCCTACGGAGTTTGCCCTCGCTGCCTGCACTTCACTGCTGAGATTTCCAGTCACCAGGGAGCCCGGAACTGGCCCCAGTCAAACACGCCCCTGTGGGCAGAGCCGCCCCTGCCCAGAGCCGACCTCGGCCCACCGGCCAGTCAGTCAGGAACGCCTCACCTACTGTCCTGCTGGCCTCCTCCGCCTCTGGGCCATGCTCCCCTGTGTCCAGATGCTGCCCGTTCTAATCCCCAGGGTCCTGAAGATGTCTCACGCGCCCTATCCTGTCCTCTAGCTGCTTTGGTACTCGAGAACACCATCAGCACTGCTCTCTACTCTGTCGCCATCTTCCCTCCTCCGGATCCTGTTTTCTTACCCATTCAGCTACCCTATGCATTTTCATTGGTGCATTTAATCCATTTACATTTAAGGTTTTTATTGATAGGTACTTATTCCATATCATTTTCCCACTTTGTACCTTTGTTCTTCTTGGCCTCTCTCTATTTCTTCATCTTCTTCAAGCAAACTCTTTAGCATCTCTTGGAATGCTGGTTTGATGGAGAGGTATTCTTTTAGCCTTCTTTTGTCTGGGAAACACCTTATTTCACCTTCCATTTTGAATGAGAGTCTTGCTGGGTAGAGTAATCTTGGTTGTAGGCCTTTGTTTTTCATTGCTTAGAATATTTTTTGCCATTCCCTTCTGGTTCATTGTGTTTCTGTTGAGAAATCAGCTGATAACTTTATTGGAGCCTCCTTGTATGTTATTAGCTGTTTCTCTCTTGCTGCTTTTAGGATTCTCTCCTTGTCTTTGAAAGTTGCCATTTTAATTATGATGAGTCTTGGAGTGGCCCTGTTGGGATTCATCTTCATTGGGACCCTCAATGCTCCCTACATTTTTATGATTTTTTGCTCTCATCAAGTTAGGAAAGTTCTCTTCATTACCTTTCTAAACAGGTGTTCTATTTCTTGCTCCTTTTTTTCTCTTTCTGGTATCCCTGTAATAAAGATATTATTATGTTTCATGTTGTCCTACAGCTCTTTTAGTCTTTTTTCAGTCTTTTCCCATTTTGTTGCACTGTCTGGGAACTTTTATTTTTTCTGTTGTCCTCCAGCTTGCTGCCCTGATCCTCTGCTTCATGTGGCTTGCTTTTGAGTTTTTCTACTGTGTTCTTTTGTTCAGAAATTGTATTCTTCATTTCCTCTTAGCTCTTGTTAATGGTTTCTATGTCTTTTTTAATGCTATTGTGTTCTCATAAAGTTCCTTTTGGCTTCCTTGGAGGTTTTCACAGTTCCCTTTGAGTTCTTTGTAGTTTTCTTTGAGTTCACTGAGCTCAGTAAACTTTTTTGTATCATTATTTTGAATTCCATGTCTGATTATTTGCTTATCTCAATTTCATTTAGCACCATTTCTGGGGATTTCTCCTTTCCTTTGAATGGAGTGTTGCTTTTGTCTCCCAATTTTAGGTGACTCTTCTTGTTTGTTTCTGTTTTTAGATTGATCTGCTTTGACTCCCTATCTTCATGGGGTAAACTTTTGTGGTAGGAGACATGTGGGATTCTGTGGTGTAGCATCCTTGATCCCCTGAACCTAATGCTCTTAGGATGCCCTTTATACTGTTTATCTTGGCTGTCTGGTTGTACTTGGGTTTTGGTTGTTGTTGAGTTGCTCTTTGGTGGGTTCTCCTCTCCAGCTAGCTGACTCAGCACCTCTTTTTCAATAGACTGCTATGGGGGAAGTGAAGAGAGAAAATTGAAGGGTTGTATCTTTTCACTGTGAATATAAACAGAGTGTAGGAAATGATATTCAGGATCCTTTATTGCTATTAAACAATTGGCTGCAAGTTCTTAGTAAAAAATGGTCACAGTTCCAAACATCTGCTATTGGTTCTTCAAATATAATCCCTGGGCCTAAAATTCTGTATAATGTTCTTGGGATGCCCTGGTTAGAGTCATCTATACCCAACATCAGAGCTAAAAAGAGCCATGGAGCTAGAGAAGGGGTGAGAGGCAGGGTGGATATATTAAAAGCACATCATATAGAGATAGACATGCTTAGATTTGGATCTCAATACTACCATCCACTACTGTATGATGTTGTTAAACACTCACCTAGTCTGAGTTTCCAGGCCTGTACCTATAAAATTAGAATAATACTAGTAACTCATAGGCCATTGGTGATGATTACATGAGTTAGCATGTGCAAAGTAATTACCCAGCACTTGACCCATAAATAAATAAACACACAGAGGATAATTGCTAGTAATATTATTCATAATATTTATCAGAGCACATTAGCTCCTTTAGTTATAGTCTGTTTCTATCAATTAGCTATTTGCAATAATACTACTCTGTAACAAACTACCCCTAAACTCAATGGCTTAAAACAACAATCTTATTCTCCCCCTTGCTTCTGTGGGTTAGCTGGGGTTTTGCTGATATAAGGGTGGCTTTAAGATGCATTTGGGTCTAGATCTGCTCCACAGAGCTTGGGTACCTCCTTCTCATTGCAGCTGCTGAAGAACAAGGGGGCAAGCCCAAAAATACAAGCATATTTCAAGCCTCTGCCTACATCATGCTTACCAGTGTCTTTCTGAAAAAGCAAGCCACGTGACCAAATCCAAATTCCAGACTTAGAGAAATAATTAACTTCACCTCTAGGGGAGGAAAATCACTTGACAAAAGGTGCGATCTAGGAAAGGTGAAGAATTAGGGCCAATTAGTCAATCTATCACATCATTCTTCAAATTCCCCCTGTCTCCCCATTGAAAAATCTTCTGGGGTCAAGGGATAGAAACATAGAAACCTGGTTACTGAGGCCTGAGTGCCTTTTCCACCCTAATTTCTTTCATCACTTTCTTTCTCCCAGTTAATTTTTTTAGGGCTGCGACTTTGTGTCCCTTTGAAGAATTATCAGTTGGCTTCTTTGATTACAAGCCACAGAAAACAATTCTGTCCAGTTTTATTAAAAAGAGAGCTGAATGAAGAGTTATCGGGTAGCTCACCAAAACTGGCAGGTCGCTAGAGAACCAGGATGGAAATGGAGCAGATTACAGGATAGCTCTAGGGATCCAGGCAGTAGAACCTGACTGACTTGCTCTTCCAGGCACTGGATGCTGGAGTGAGAGAGCACCAAGGGGGCATCCCATCATTGTGTCTTTGTGCTTGGAATTAAAGTCCTGGGAGAGATGTCCCCTTGGCATGATGTCCACCTCTTGGTCAGGGCAGGGTAGGGCACAGTTTATAGCTCTCCAAGACTTCCTGCAATGAGGAAAAAGGAAGTAAGGAGGTTATTAGGGAGGGGGAATGGAACAGGATGACCAAAAGACAGTGTCCTTTGTGTAGGCTTCTCAGTCAATGGGTGTAGCAGAAGGAGGCCTGCAGCGCAGACAGGAGGCTAGATCATATCCTCTGCCTTCCTTCCCATCAGCTCTCTCAGAATACTAAATCTGAGGTGAATTAGTTCTTCAAAACCACTTGTGTGACATTTACATTGTTCTAGGCACTGTTCTAGAAGCTTGGCAAATATTAATTCAGCAGTCCCTGATCTCGAAGAGTTGTAAGGGAGGGTGACAGATGCCTGACTTCACAGCTTGATTGTAAAGATTTCGTGAACAGTGTGTGTAAAACATCTAGCATAACTCTGGCATGCAGAAAATGCTCACGAAATGTGACTTATTTTCCCTTGACCAGCTCCTACTTGCATCTTTAGAGAAAACTCCAGAAGAAAGGAGGATGTCTGGGGTTTCAGGGATCATCCTAAGCTTCTGAAGTGACATTAGAGACAGCTCCCCTCCAATAACACATCCTGACCCCTCTGCCCACCAGAGTCCAATGGAGGTACGGAGTGTTGCAGGACATGTTAGGGCATCTTCAGAGTGCACTGATATGTCACCTCAGGATATCTTATTACCTCCATCTCTTGTCTTTGGGATGGCAGGGAGATTTCGGTGTCATTTTCTATGTTGTCCTTCGCAGTGCCCTCTATGTTCAAGTGTGAAGATGGAAGTGCTCTCTATGATGCTGTCCAATATGGTAGCCAGTAGCCACCTGCAGCTACTGAGCACCTGAAATATTTTAGTTTTACTGAGGCGCTAAACTTATATTAAATTTTAATCATTTAAATGTAAATACCACTTGTGGTTTGTGGCTGCCAAATGGACAATGGGGCTAGTTTTTGATGCTATGGAATCACCAAAGGAACCCTGACACCTGGGGTGGGGTGGCAGGAAGATGCCTCTACAGGAGGACTCAGTGTCCCCTTTACATTCCCAGGAGGCAGCTCAGAGGGCTCCTGCCCTAACAACCCCCAGCCTGGCCTCTGCTCCTCATTTTCATCCTGTTCTCCTCACCCCAAGCACTAACCCCCACCCCCCAAGACACATACTCAAGAAGATGACTGGTGCCTTTGTCAGGAATCATCCTGCCTCAGTTCAGTACTCATGTTTCTCGCAATGAACAGACTCAGAGGTTAATGAAAGTGAGATAGCTGGAGACATTTGGAGAACAGTTAATTAATTTATGGTTTCAGTTCTCCTGTGTGACTTACTGCCTCAGAGCTACCTGTCTTCTGGCTCGTGTCACAGGTTACATTCAGCAAAAGAAAAACAAAACAAAACAAAAAAAAACCCTCTGAATACACCACTAACAATATTTAGAATCAAGAAATGTCAAACCTGGGGAGACCCTTCAAGAGCATCTGTCTCAACATCTTTCTTTCATAGATGGTGAGACTGAGGTCTAGGTTGTGCATCTAGAGGCTGGCTTGAGCCCTGCGGGATGAGATGTGGGCAAGAAGTTGTTTCCTCCTGCAACTGAGCCTCTGAAGCCATGGGGCAAGTCCCAGGGACTGAGCCAGGGGTGGATTCAGAGAAGGGTATCTAATGTGCATCCTCTGAGCAAGATGTGGGCAGCAGAGGTGTGAGGCTCAGGGAGACAGAGAGCTAGGGAGGACGTCAGCCGCAGAGGTGTGGATACAATTTCTGGACAATTAGCAAAGCAATTTCCCAGGCTATCCTGGTCCATTCAAGCTGCAATTATAAAATATCATAGATGGTGGGGCTTAAACAATAAACATTTACTTCTCATGGTTCTGGAGGCTGGGATGTCCAAGATTAGATACCTGCAGATTTGGTGTCTGGTGAAGGCCCACTTCTTGGCTCATAGACCACAGTATTCTCTCTGTGGTCTCAAATGGTGGAAGAAATCTGGGGAACTCTGTGGGGTCTCTATTATAAGGGCACTGCACCCATTCATGAGGGCTCCACCTCATGACCTAATCATTTCTCCCAAACCCCACCTCCAAAGACCATCACCTTGGGGAGTAAGTTTCTACTTATAAATTCTGGAGGACACATACATTCAATCTATAATCAGGGCCCAGAGCAAGACTTTTCCGGGTTGCTGGGGCCCATTTCTTGAGCAGCCTGGACCTGTTTTATGAACTCAAGATGGAATACAGGATAAAACACAGTGAAACTGCCCCACTAGACAGTGGCAAAACTTATTCGTATCTTCCACCTATCCCTGCACTGTTCCCATGACCACTTCACCCTAGCAGAATAGGCGGCATACTTTGAAACTACTTCTTACCTAGACCTGTGGTTGAGACTGTATACATAATTATAATAATAGCTGTAAATTATTAAACACTTTCTATGAAGAGCCAGGCATAGTGCTAATGATTTCACATGCCAATATGTCACTTGATTCCCATGACAAACCTGTCAAGTAGACTTTCTTCTACCCATTTTATAAATGAGAAAACAGGCGTAGGGAGACCAAACAGCTGAGGCTAGGTCAAACAGCTAGTAGTTGGCAGAGCTGAAATTTGAACTCAGGTCTATCTAACTTCAAAGCCTATGCCTTGGGAATGTAGCAGAATAGGTTTATGAGCTTCATTTGACAGATTTAAAAATTTAAAGACTGAATGACAGCCTGGGGACACAATGCTGGGTGGTGTCAAAGGATAAAACCTGGGACTCTGCTTCTGAATTCTGTGCTTCCTCCAGAGATTGTACTTCCTCTTCCTCCTATATTCTGGTCTGGGGGTTATTTTTCTCTTTTGTCCAGAGGACTTCATCATTTATTTTATTTGGCAGGTGGGATAAGGGCTCTCCCGTGGTGGTCCCAAATATCACCTGGGCACCTGATTTGGGAGTTAGAAGTGTAGTCTTCATTCCTGAGTCATTTCTGAGGGCCAACCACTCTTGAATGACACCCCCAGCTAAATTACATGTCATGTCCTTTTGGCTGGCTGTGTTGGAAGGGAGGAAGGACTCCCAGAAGACTGTCCAGAAAGGTTAGGAGCTCCACGTAGTATCTGCGATGAACCCTGGGGCCTGCTGCATGCAAATCCATGTCTGAGCAAAGAGCTCTCCTGCCTGATTAATAGGCACACACTTTGCCTTGGCCTGGGGTTCAGCCCAATGGGCTGTTAATTATTGCACCTAAAACTCCCAGGGGAGAGGCTGATGTGTCTTGAACCTTCAGGGGAGCCAGCCCTCTAGCCTCCTGTCCATGCTGCTTCTCAGTGCCTTTATGAGGATTCGGAAGGAGGGCCTTACCTGTTGACTCCCCCCGACCCCGTCATTGTGCGGCTCTCATCAAGCACTTACTAACCCTTCTAGAGAAAACAGGTCCAAGGACACCCCTCATGGTATCCTCAGCTTAGGGTGAGGAGAAGTGTCAACAGGCTGAATTAGCCTGGGCTGGGGATTCCACTGAGGCCAGAGGCTTTTACTCCCTTTACCAAAAGAATAAAAAGAGGAGAGCCCTGGAGACACAGCTGATGAAGAATCTAGTTCTGCGTTCTCCTGTTCCTTCTTTCCTTTCAGCATGACAGATGCTGCTGTGTCCTTTATCAAGGACTTCCTGGCTAGTGGAGTGGCCGCAGCCACCTCCAAGACAGCTATAGCGCCCATCCAGTGGGTCAAGCTGCTGCTGCAGGTCTAGCATGCCAGCAAACAAATCACCACAGAAAGCAATACAAGGGCATTAGATACTGCATGGTTCATATCACTAAGGAGCAGGGAGTCCTGTCCTTCTGATGTAGTAACCTGGCCAATGTCATCAGATACTTTCCTACCCAGGCTCTCAACTTTGCCTTCAGAGATAAATACAAGCAGATCTTCCTGGGTGGTGTGGACAAGAGAACCCAGTTTGGGCACTACTTTGCAGGAAATTTGGCATCAGGTGATGCCACTGGGGCCACCTCTTTGTGCTTTGTGTATCCTCTTGATTTTGCCCATACCCGTCTAGCAGCTGATGTGGGCAAAGCTGGTGCTGAAAGGGAATTCAAAGGCCTGGGTGACTGGTTAAGATCTATAAATCTGATATGGGATCAAGGGCCTGTACTGGGGCTTTAATGTGTCTGTGCAGGGTATCATCATCTACTGAGCTGCCTACTTCGGTATCTATGACACTGCAAGTGTTCCAAGAATCCCAAGAATACTCACATCTTCATCAGCTGGATGATCCTACAGTCCATGACAGTGGTGGCTGGGCTGACTTCCTATCCATTTGACACAGTTCGTCACCCTATGATGATGCAGTCAGGGCTCAAAGGATCTGATATCACATGCACTGGTACATTGGACTGCTGGAGGAAGTTTGCTCATGATGAAGGAGACAAAGCCTTTTTCAAGGGTGCATGGTCCAATGTTCTCAGAGGTATGGGTGGTGCTTTTGTGCTTGTCTTATATGATGAAATCAAGAAGTACACATAAATTATTTCATAGTCTTCCTCTCCTGTCTTGAGCAGGCATGTTGTATTGTGTAACATATCTTGATCATTCTTGACAGACTGTTGTTGGCTGTCTATTTATCAATGGCAACTATTTACTGGTTGAAATGGGGAGCAATAATATTCATCTGACTTGTTTTCTCTTACAGCCATTTCCCTGGTGATGGTGATGGTGACTCAAATGTACATTTTTTTCAGTCACTCCTGACTGAACAATGCTGGAGGGAACGAGGAATTGAACTCCTGCAGGGGAGGACAGTGTGAGAGCCTTGCTACCGCAACAGGGAGAGGAAGCTCTTCACTGGGCCAGAGGCAGAGAAGAGTCCTGCGGGGAGCAGGAGCGGGGGAGCAGGGAAGTGCACCAGCAAGGGCGACAAGAGGGCTGAAAATGGTGCTGCTGGGCCACTGAGGAAACAGCAGCTTAAAGCCCCTGTGAGGAAGGAGGCCCAGCCCTGGGCACCCACACAGGCCCCTACGCTCCTGTGGAAACTCCAAACTGGCAGCCAGGAACTTGTGGCTGGGGCAACTGACCCGCCCATTGCTGGGGACAAAGGCCACAGACTAGCTGGGAGAGGCGCATCACAGAGGTGACTTAAAGGATTGGCTCTCACTCTGGGGAGCAGGGAAGTGTTGGCAGACCCCAGGCACTGTTGGTGGATGGGGGCTGGCTCCTCCTGGAGCTTCGGGGGGCAAGGCCAGTCATCACAGGAACCAGTGAGCTTGCAGGCTGCCCTGCAGGGGTGCCACGTGCCCATCACAAGCAGGAACCTCCTCCAGGAGTTGGAGGGGACACCCTGTGGGTCCCAGAATACCAGCAGCCCTAAAACCCAGCTAGGCTACTGAAGGCCTTGCCTACCTGGGAGCTGACACTAAGAATCAGCCCTGACTGTGACAATCAGAGGCCCTGCCACTCCAAGACCAGCTAGACTGTAGACTGCAGAGACCTGAACAAGAAAAAAGAGGCAGCCTCAGGAAATGGATTGCTGTTAATCTCAAGCACCTGAGTTATACCGCGAGCTACATGAACTATTAATCCCCAACATATCCTTTTCAAAAGTTACTTCTCACATATTTTTAATCCCCCCATCCCCTATCTCAATACATCTAAATACCCAAGACCCTCCTCCCTATCTTGAGATAAAGTCTACTCACTCTCTGGCTACAACACATTCCCAGTCCTCAATCTAAGTATTCCTCCCTTCCCCAGCCACCTAAACGCTTTCTTTATTCTTTTCTCTTTTTAAAAAATTTTATTGTTGTTGTATTACACCCATCCCCTTTTTACTCCCCTCTGTCCCCCTCCCCACCCACTCATTCTCCCCAAAGTCAATCCTACCTGTTGTCCATGTCCATGGTTCCTTTATACAAGGTTCTTCTCTGAGCTGCTCCCCTTCCTTGCCTCTACCTTCCCCCTCCCACCAACCCCTTTCCCCCTGACCACTGAAGGCCTCTTCATTGTATTTGTGTATTTAGTTCTGTTTTGCTTGTTGTTAGTTTTCCTCATTATTGTCCCATAAAGGGTGAGATTATATGATATTTGTCCTTAACTGACTGGCTTATTTCACTAAGCATAATACTCTCCAGTTCCATCCATGTTCTTGCAAAGGGTAGGAGTTCCTTCTTTCTTTCTGCTGTATGGTATTCCATTGTGTAAATGTACCAAAGTTTTTTGATCCAATCATCCACTGATGGGCACTTAGGCTGTTTCCAGCACTTGGCTATTGTAAATAGTGCTGCTATGAACATAGGTGTACATAGGTTCTTATGAATAGGGGTTTCAGGATTCTTTGGGTATAGTCCAAGTAGTGGAATTGCTGGATCAAAAGGTAGTTCCATTTTCAGTTTTTTAAGGAAACCCCATACTATTTTCCACAGTGGCTGCACCAGCCTACATTCCCACCAACAGCGTATGAGGGTTCCCTTTGCCCCGCATCCGCGCCAACACTTGTTTGTTGATTTGCTGATGATTGTCATTCTGACAATCATGATATGATTGTCATATCATATGACATGTATGGTCATACATGGTCATATGACAGGTATGAGGTGGTATCTTATTGTGGTTGTAACTTGCATCTCTCTGATGACTAGTGATGTGGAGCATTCTTTCAGATGCCTCTGGGCCCTTTGTATATCTTCCTCAGTGAGTTGTCTGTTCAGATCCTTTGCCCATTTCTCAATTGGGCTGTCTGTCTCCCTGGTGTTGAGTTGCATTAGTTCTTTATATATTTTGAAGATCAGATCATTGTCTGAGGTATCATTGTCAATTATGTTTTCCCATACAGTTGGTTCCCTTTGAATTTTGCTGGTGTTTTCCTTAGCTGAACAGAAACTTTCAATCTGATATAGTTCCATTTGTTGATTTGTCCTTTTATTTCCTTTGCCTTTGGTGAAGTATCTGTAAACATATTTCTGTGTAGGATATCCAAAAGTTTACTGCCTATATTTTTCTCCAAGACCTTTATGGTGGCACTGCTTATGTTTAAATCCTTTATCCATCTTGAGTTTATTCTGGTTTATGGTGTAAGTTGGTGGTCTAGTTTTATCTTTTTGCATGTTGATGACCAGTTCTCCCAACACCATTTGTTGAAGAGACTGTTTTTACTCCATTGGATGTTCCTTCCCCCTTTGTCAAATATTAGTTAACCATAGAGTTCTGGGTTAATTTCTGGGCTCTCTATTCTGTTCCATTGATCTTTATGTCTATTCTTATGCCAGTACCATGCTGTTTTGATGACAGTAGCCTTGCAGTATTGTTTCAAGTCCGGTATTGTGATTCCTCCTACCTTGTTCTTCTTTCTCAAGATTGCAGTGGCTATTTGTGGGCATTTTTGGCTCCATATAAATTTCTGAAGTATTTTTTCTATTTCTGTGAAGTCTGTCATTAGTATTTTAATTGGGATTGCATTGAATATGTAGATTGCTATGGGAAGTATGGACATTTTAAAGATGTTAATTCTTCCCATCCTTGAACATAGTATATGCTTCCATTTATTTGTACCTTCCTTGATTTCTTTCTTCATTGTTCTGTAGTTTACCTCCTTAGTTAAGTTTATCCCCAGGTACTTTATTTTTCTTGTTGCAATGGAAAATGGGATTTGCTTTTTTGCTTCTATTTCTGTTGTTTCATTATTGGTATACAAAAATGCTTTTGATTTCAGGATATTGAATTTATATCCAGCTATATTGCTAAACTTGCTTATTAGGTTGGGTAAGTTTTTGGTGGAGCTCATTGGGTTTCATATGTACATTATCATATTATTTGCAGATAATGACAGTTTGATTTCCTCCTTTCCAATTTGGATACCTTTGATCCCTATTTCTTCTCTGATGGCTGTGGCTAGAACTTCCAAGACAATGTTGAATAGAAGTGGAGAAAGTAGCCAGCCTTGTCTCGTTCCTGACCTTAGGGGGAAAGCTTTTAGTTTTTGTCCCTTAAACATGATGTTGGCTTCAGGTTTCTCATAGATGGCCTTTATGATGTTGAGGTATACTCCCTCTATTCCCATTCTGCTGAGGGTTTTTATCATAAATGGATGCTGCACTTTATTAAATGCTATTTCAGCATCTATTGATATGATCATATAGTTTTTATTTTTTAATTTGTTGATGTGGTGTATTACATTTATTGATTTACGAATGTTGTACCATCCTTTCATCCCTGGGATGAAGCCCACTGATCATGCTGTATGATCTTTGTAATATACTGCTGAATCCGATTGGCCAATATTTTGTTGAGAATTTTAGCATCTATGTTCATCAGAGATATTGGCCTGTAGCTTTCTTTCTTAGTTGTGTCTTGACCTGGTTTTGGGATTAGAATGATATTGGCCTCATAGAACGAGTTTGGGAGTCTTCCCTCTTCCTGAATTTTTTGGTATATGTTGAGAAGCATAGGAGTTAGTTCCACTTTACATCTTTGGTAAAATTCACCTGTGTAGCCATCTGGTCCAGGGTTTTTGTGCTTTGGGAGATTTTGAATTACTTCTTGAATTTCACTAGTTGTTATTGGCCTATTCAGGCTTTCTGCTTCTTCTGGGTTCAGTTTTGGTAGATTTTACCTTTCCAGAAATGTGTCCATTTCATCCCGGTTGTCATATTTTTGTCATAGAGTTGTTTGTAGTAATTTCTTACAATCTTTTGTATTTCTGAGGTATCAGTTGTAATTTCACCTCTTTGAGTTCTGATTCTGTTTATTTGGGTCCTCTCTCTCTTTTTCTTGATGAGTCTGGGTAAGGGCTTGTCAATTTTGTTTATTTTTTCAAAGAACCAACTCCTGGACCTGTTGATTATTTGAATTGTAGTTTGAATCTCTGAGTTATTTAGTTCTGCTCTGATCTTGATGATTTCCTTCCTTTTACTTGCCCAGATCAGCGAGATGGAGGATAATGTAGACAAATACTCCAAGACAGTACAAAAGAATAAAAAAAGGCTGAATAAGACTGTATAGGGGTTAAGAGAGCTGCAGAACAACATGAAATGTAACAACATCCATATCATAGGGATACCAGAAGGAGAAGAGAAACAAGGAATGGAAAACCTGTACAAAAAAGTCGTGATGGAAAATTTCCCTAACATGATGAGTGAAAACATTAATCCAGTTTAGGACGCACAGAGGGTCCCAATGAAGAACAACCCAAACAGACCAACACCAAGGCACATTATAACTAAAATGGCTAATTTGAAAGACAAAGAGAGAATCCTAAAAGCATCAAGAGAGAAACAACAAATAACATATAAAGGGGCTGCAATAAGGCTATCAAATGATTATTCAACAGAAACAATTCAAGCCAGAAGGGAATGGCAAAAACAATTTCAAGTCATGGTAAACAAAGGTCTGCAACCAAGAATACTCTACCCAGCAAGGCTCTCATTCAAGATAGAAGGAGAAATAAGGAGCTTCCCAGACAATAAAAGACTAAAAGAATACATCTCTACCACACCAACATTGCAAGAAATGCTAGAGTCTGCTATAAAAATAAGTAAACAAATAAAATGAAGAAACAGAGAAAGCCAAAGAGGAATACAGACACAAAGGGAGAAAATGGCAATGAATAACTATCAATCAATAATAACCTTAAATGTAAATGGATTAAATGCACCAATCAAAAGACATAGGGTAGCCGAATGGATAAGACAACATGATCCACATATATACTGTCTTCAAGAAACCCACCTCAGAACAAAAGATCGACACAGATTGAGAGTGAAGGGATGGAAAAAATGTATATCAAGCAAATGGACACTAAAAAAAAGCTGAAGTAGCAATACTGATTGCAGACAAAATAGATTTTACAATGAAGGCCATAGAAAGGGACAAAGATGGACATTTCATAATACTCAAGGGAACAAGCCATCAAGAAGAAATAACTCTGATAAACATACATGCACCCAACATAGGAGCTCCAAAATATATAAGGAAAATCTTGGAAGACGTTAAGAAACACATAGACTGCAACATACTAATAGTAGGGGATTTTAATACCCCATTATCAACAATGGACAGATCTTACAAACAAAAAATCCCCAAAGATGTTGTAGCATTGAACAACACTCTAGAGGAAATGGACCTAACTGATGTATACCGAGTCTTTTACCCCAAAGAAGCAAAATACAAGTTCTTTTCAAATGCACATGAATCATTCTCCAAGATAGAACACATGGTAGGTCACAAGATAAGCCTCCACAAATACAGGAAAGTTAAAATCATACAAATTATCTTCTGAGATCACAATGGCTTGAAACTAGAAACTAATCTGAAGGGAAAAAACCAAAAATTCTCTAACTCAAGGAGACTGAATAACATGCTTTTAAGCAATGAAGGGGTTAACAATGAGATCAAAGATGAAATCATAAAGTTCCTGGAAACAACTGACAATGAACACACAACAGCTGAAAACCTATGGGGTACAGCAAAGGCAGTTCTTAGGGGGAAATTTAAAGCAATACAGGACTACCTAAAAAGGTCACAAGAAGTTTATAAAAACAACTTAACCACAAAGCTGCAAGAACTAGAGGAGCAACAACAAACAAAGCCCAGAGCAAGTAGAAGGAAGGTAATCATCAAGATCAGAGCAGAACTAAATAACTCAGAGATTCAAACTACAATTCGAAGAATCAACAGGTCCAGGAGCTGGTTCTTTGAAAAAAATAAACAAAACTGGCAAGCCTTTATCCAGACTCATCAAGAAAAGGAGAGAGAGAACCCAAATAAACAGAATCAGAATTGACAGAGGGGAAATTACAACTGATACCTCAGTAATACAAAAGATTGTAAGAAATTACTACAAACAACTCTATGACAAAAAATATGACAACCGGGATGAAATGGACACATTTCTGGAAAGGTATAATCTACCAAAACTGAACCCAGAAGAAGCAGAAAGCCTGAATAGGCCAATAACAACTAGTGAAATTCAAGAAGTAATCCAAAATCTCCCAAAGCACAAAAGCCCTGGACCAGATGGCTACACAGGTGAATTTTACAAAAGATGTGAAGTGTAACTAACTCCTATCCTTCTCAACATATACCAAAAAATACAGGAAGAGGGAAGACTCCCAAACTCGTTCTATGAGGCCAATATTATTCTAATCCCAAAACCAGGGCAAGATCCAACTAAGAAAGAAAGCTACAGGCCAATATCTCTGATGAACATAGATGCTAAAATTCTCAACAAAATATTGGCCATTCGGATTCAGCAGTATATTACAAAGATCATACAGCATGATCAAGTGGGCTTCATCCCAGGGATGCAAGGATGGTACAACATTCGTAAATCAATAAATGTAATACACCACATCAACAAATTAAAATATAAAAACTATATGTTCATATCAATAGATGCTGAGCAGCAACCATTTATGATAAAAACCCTCAGCAGAATGGGAATAGAGGGAGCATACCTCAACATCATAAAGGCCATCTATGAGAAACCTGAAGCCAACATCATGCTTAAGGGACAAAAACTAAGAGCTTTCCCCCTAAGATCAGGAATGAGACAAGGCTGGCCACTTTCTCCACTTCTATTCAACATCGTCTTGGAAGTTCTAGCCATAGCCATCTGAGAGGAAAGGGAATCAAAGGTATCCAAATTGGAAAGGAGGTAGTCAAACTGTCATTATTTGCAGATGATATGATAGTGTACATACAAAACCCGATGAGCTCCATCAAAAACATACTCAACCTAATAAGCAAATTTAGCAAAATAGCTGGTTATAAAGTCAATATCCAAAAATCAAGAGCATTTTTGTATACCAATAATGAAACATCAGAAATAGAAGCAAAAAGACAAATCCCATTTACCGCAGGAACAAGAAAAATAAAGTACCTAGGAATAAACTTAACTAAGGAGGTAAAAGACCTGTACTCAGAAAGCTACAGAACAATGAAAAAAGAAATCAAAGAAGGTACAAATAAATGGAAGCATATACCATGCTCAAGGATGGGAAGAATTAACATCATTAAAATGTCCATACTACCCAAAGCAAATACATATTCAATGCTATCCCAATTAAAATACCAATGACAGACTTCACAGAAATAGAAAAAATACTTCAAAAATTTATATGGAGCCAGAAACGCCCACAAATAGCCACTGTAATCTTGACAAAGAAGAACTAGGTAGGAGGAATCACAGTACCGGGCTTCAAACAATACTGCAAGGCTACTGTCATCAAAACAGCATGGTACTGGCATAAGAATAGATATATAGATCAATGGAACAGAATAGAGAGCCCAGAAATTAACCCAGAACTCTATGGTCAACTAATATTTGACAAAGGGGGAAGGAACATCAAATGGAGTAAAAACAGTCTCTTCAACAAATGGTGTTGGGAGAACTGATCATCAACATGCAAAAAGATAAAACTAGACCACCAACTTACACCATATACCAAAATAAACTCAAGATGGATAAAGGACTTAAACATAAATAGTGCCACCATAAAGGTCCTGGAGAAAAATATAGGCAGTAAACGTTTGGATATCCTATGCAAAACTATGTTTACGGATACTTCACCAAGGGCAAAGGAAATCAAAGAACGAATCAACAAATGGGACTATATCAAATTGAAAAGTTTCTGTTCAGCTAAAGAAAATATCAGCAAAATTCAAAGTGAACCAACTGTATGGGAAAACATAATTGCCAATCATACCACAGGCAAGGGTTTGATCTCCAAATATATAAAGAACTAATGCAACTCAACACCAGGGAGACAGACAGCCCAATTAAAAAATGGGCAAAATACCTGAACAGACAACTCACTGAGGAAAATATACAAAGGGCTCAGAGGCATATGAAAGAATGCTCAATAATACTAGTCATCAGAGATATGCAAGTTAAAACCACAATAAGATACCACCTCACACCTGTCAGAATGGCAATCATCAGCAAATCAACAAACAACAAGTGTTGGCGAGGATGTGGGACAATGCGAACCCTCATGCACTGTTGGTAGGAATGCAGGCTGGTGTAGCCACTATGGAAAACAGTATGGGGTTTCCTTAAAAACTGAAAATGGAACTGCCTTTTGATCCAGCAATTCCACTACTTGGACTATACCCAAAGAATCCTAAAACACCAATTCATAAGAAGCTATGTACACCTATGTTCATAGCAGCACTATTTACAATAGCCAAGTGCTGGAAACAGCCTAAGTGCCCATCAGCGGATGATTGGATCAAAAAACTTTGGTACATTTACACAATGGAATACTATACAGCAGAAAGAAAGAAGGAACTCCTACCCTTTGCAACAACATGGATGGAACTGGAGAGTATTATGCTTAGTGAAATAAGCCAGTCAGTGAAGGACAAATACCTTATGATCTCACCCATTATAGGACAATAATGAACAAAACTAACAACAAGCAAAACAGAACCAAATATGTGAATACAGTGAATAGGCCTGCAGTAGTCAGGGGGAAGGGGCTTGGTGGGAGGGGGAGGCAGAGGCAAGGAAGGGGAGCAGTTTAGACAAGAACCTAGTATAAAAGGACCATGGACATGGACAACAGGTGGGATTGACTTTGCGGGGAATGGGTGTGTGGGGAGGGGAATAGAGCGGAGCAAAAAGGGAATGGATGTAATATAACAACAATAAAAATTTTTTAAAAATATATATTTTTTAAAAGATTTAATTCATTAATTAATTAATTTTATTGTTGTTTTATTACATCCATCCCCTTTTTGCTCCCCATACATGAGTTTATATTTGAATACTTGTTTTCAATAAAAATATTGTTTTATTATGTTTGAAACAAATTCATTTAGTTCCAAGCTATCTTAATATGGTAGCCACTGGCCACATGTGAATATTTAAATTAAGTAAATTAAAATTAAATACAATTGGCCCCTGAACAATACATCTTTGAACTATATAGTTCTACTTAATATATAATTTTTTAACAAAAAATACGTTGGCTCTTTATTTTTGAATTCTTTACACCAGTGGACTCAACCAACTATAGGTGGAAAACATTTTTTACCCCAAACTATGGATTTCCAACTGTGGACTAAAATACTGTTTTTGATCCACAGTTGGCTGATCCACAGATGTGAAGGTCCAACCATAGAGTCAAAAGTTATGTATGGAAAAACTTCTGGTCAAGCTGGTGGCATAGGTAAACACAGCTTACCTCACTGCACAACCATATCAAAATTACAACTAAAATATAGAACAACTATCACTCAGAACTCTCAGAAACTTAGTTGATTGGAAGTCAGACAACTATGGAATTTAAAAAACCATATATATCCAGACTGGTAGGAGAGGTATAGATGTGGAATGGGTTGGTCCCACATACATGTGGGGTGGATAAAAATTCAAGAGAAATATCTCTGGAGCCAGGAGCCCCAGTCCAATACCAGTCCCCCAAACCTAGGGTGCCAGGGAAATAAATACCCATAACTTCTGGAAACAAAAACCAGTGGGGACCGAGTCAGTAGAGGACACCTCTGGAGTCCCAATCAGTTCCTCTTCAAGAACCCAGACCTGGACTTATTTAGACTCATTACCACTGAGCTCTACCATCAGGATAGCAGCTTGAAAGGCACCAGTGGCATACAGGGAGAAACTGAAGTAGCTGGTATCCAGGCAAGAGCTGAGGGACAGCTTTCTCTGGGACAGAAAGGCAAGCAGAATTCATTGTCCCTTTAATGAACCTGACTCCCACAGAGAAATAGAGCAGGTAGGCTGGTGCCATTTCTGAGGCTCCATCAATATGGCTAATGGCTAACCTATTTGCCCCACCCTTAATATCTCCAGAGACTCAGTCCCACCCAACTTACGGGCCTACCCAAGCTGCTTTTTCATATGAATTGTTGAAAAGATTTAGCTTCCTAAATCTTCTCAAATAAGCAACAACCAGCCTCAGTGACCCCCCAGCCCACATACCTCTTGCTAAGTGACCTGAGGCCTGGTACTAGCAGCAGCCAGCCTAGGTTCATAGCTTGGCTTTATCTGGGAATCTCCAAGTCCAGCATAAGTAGCAGCCATCTCACATTGTTTTATAGCTCAGGCACATTGGCCACAGGGAAAACTCTG
Source organism: Noctilio leporinus (assembly GCA_004026585.1). Classification (NCBI taxonomy): domain Eukaryota; kingdom Metazoa; phylum Chordata; class Mammalia; order Chiroptera; family Noctilionidae; genus Noctilio; species Noctilio leporinus. Next base: position 7,144 of record PVIW01013780.1, on the reverse strand, counting down.
GTGGGAGTTGACCCTGGCCTGCACTATCTAGAACACTCCAGAGCATGCACACCTAGTGGACAGCTACAGACCACATCAGAGCACCACCAATCTGCACCCAAACAGCTAATTTTCCACAGATGGCAGAGGTTGGTTGTCAGTGGTCACAGCCAGTCCTTGCAGCTGAATGGCCTGGGTAAATCCCTCCCACTGACCTCTTGACAGCAATCAAGTCTCAATTATAAGAGGAGGGCATACTCAACCTACACAAAGGGTGCACCATGAGTACCCAGCTTGGGTGATAGGGCAGGATGTGCCACTGGACCCTAAAGGACACCTACTATATTAGGCCATGCCAACAAGACATGGTGTTATGGTACTTCTACCTAATACATAAAAACAAACACAGGGATGCTACCAAAATAAGGAGACAAAGAAACATGGCCAAAATGAAAGGACAGGTCAAACTCCAGAAAAAGAACTAAGCAAAAGGGAAATAAGCAGTCTATCACATACAGAGTTCAAAACACTGGTTATAAATTAGTGAAGACCTCAACAGCATTAAAAAGGTCCAGTCAGAAATGGAGGTTACACTAATTGAAATAAAAATCAAACTACAGTGAAATAACAGTAGAATAGATGAAGCTGGGGATCGGATCAATAATTTGGAAAGGAAAAAACAACCAATCAGAACAAGAAAAAAGAACTTAAAAAATAGGATGGTGTAAGCAACCTGTGGGAAACATTTCAAATATTCCAACATTCACATCATAGGGTTGCCAAAAAGAGATTAGAAAGAGCAAGAAATTGGAAACTATTTGAAAAATGAATGAAAGAAAACTTCCCTAATTTGGTAAAGGGGATAGGCATGCAAGTCCAGGAAGCACAGAGAGTCCTAAACAAGTTAGACTAAAAGAGGACCATACCAAGACATATCTTAAAATGTCAAAGGTTAAAGATGAAGAGTGAATCTTTATTTTTTTAAAGATTTTATTTAATATTTTTACAGAGGGGAAGGAAGAGAGGTAGAGAGGGAGAGAAACATCAATGTCTGGTTGCCTTTCACTTGCCTCCAGCTACGGACCTGGCTGGAGACCTGGCTTGCAACCTGGTTATGTGCCCTGGCTGGAAATCGAACCAGTGACCTTTGCGTTAGCAGGCTGGCGCCTTATCCATTGTGCCACCAGCCAGGACCTCAGGAGAGAATCTTAAAAGCAGCAACAGAAAAGAAGCTGGTTACCTACAGGGAAGTTCCCATAAGACTGTCAACTGATTTCTCAAGAAAATAACTTTGCAGGCTAAACGCAATTGCCAGGAAATATTCAAAGTCATTAAAGCAGAAACCCACAGTCAATATTGCTCGACCCAACTAAACTATCATTTAGAATCAAATAACCAATAAAGAGCACTCCAGACAAGAAAAAAATTAAAGGAGCTCATCATCACCAAACCATTATTATATGACATGTTAAAGGGATTTACGAATAAGAAGGAGATCAAGACTATGAAGAATTAAATGCAAAAGAAATACATAATTATTAACAATTGAATCTAAAAAATGAACTAAGCAAACAAAAAGATCAGAGACAGAATCATGGATACAGAGAGCATTTTGGTGGTTGCCAGATGGGAGGGATATATGGAGGAATGGGTGAAGAGATGAGGGTATCAAGAAGTGCCCTCATCTCATGGCTCTCAGAATAGCCATGGCATGTAAAATACAGAATAGGAAATGGAACAGCCAAAGAACCTACACATGACCCATTAACCTGAACAATGGTGTGGGGATTACCTGAGGAATTTGGGGGAGCTGGGTGAAATGAGGCTAATGGGGACAACTGCAGCAGCATAATAAAAAACATAATTTAAAAAACTTATGTGTGGATTTACAACTCTGTGGACAAGAGAGTCAGTGACTCTAACCCCATGTTAGAGTCATGGGACAGCTGTAAAACTGAAAACTTCAGTTCCCCAGTTGCACTGGTTATCTTTTAAATGCTCAAAACCACATGTAGCCAGCAGCTACCATATTGAATAGTGAGGCTATAAGACATTTCCATTATCACAGAAAGTGCTATTGGTAAAATCCTATCTAGAATAGGTGGATAGCATGGAAAGATACAAATAACCAGTGATAACATGAATAGGTTTTTGGGGTATAATGTACAACATGGTGACAATGGTTCGTAATACTGTAATGCATATCTAAAAGTAGCTTAGAATGGATCTTGAACATTCTCATCACACACATACACAAGAAGAAGAGGAAGAGGAAGAGGAAGAGGAGGAGGAGGAGGAGGAGGAGGAGGAGGAGGAAGAGGAGGGGAAGAAGAAGAGAAAAGAAAAGAAAATTCTTCAATATATCACTAATGGAAATCTTTCCAGTCCTTCAACAGTCACTCCCATTCCCACAATTTTCCAATAACCTGGGCCTCCCTCCCTGATCTCTCCATTTCTTTTTCAGAGGAGGAAGGAGCATTTTCTCTACTTGTCTTTTTCCTCTCTTCACTCCGAGTCAATTGAAGCTAGAGCTTTTGCTTTAGCCCCTAATTTACAACACTGATGGAGCTCACTCTCAATCAGCATTGCAGACACTTTGCACCACAACCAGGCTCTTCAACAGCAGTCCTCCCCACCTCACAGGGCCTTGGCATGCCTAGTGTAACCCAGTGTGCACAGACATCCCAGCCTGTGAATGACAATGCTGTCACATCAACATAGATGTCTCTAAGTTGTTTTTGCCCCTTCCTACATCTGCCCTGTCCCACCAAAACATCTCCAACAGGTGTTCCATACTCCTCTGCATATTGTTGTGAGCTGCGATTACCAGTCAAGGTCTCCTGTGTCCTTCTGCTCTTCCAGCAGCCCTTGTGGATATCTATTGCCTTTTCAGGTTCTTGGAGGAGGCCTCTGTCAACAGAGCCCATTAGGAGAATGCCATGTTTACTGAGGGCAAGGAAGGCTGGGGGTGGGCTCCAGGGTTTCAGACTCTGCATGATATATTTCAAGCCAGAATGACTGGGTCTTGGTGTGTGCTTTGGACCTCCAGATTCCTGAAACAACCCAGGTTTATATCTGAGAAGGCTGTGTCTATAGGATGGGCAAAAGGTTGGGTACAGTAAGAAGCTGGCAGGTCCATTGGCCCTTTGGCTAATCCAACCTAGGCAGGTTTCATCCTGGTAAGGTCATTTTATAGAGCCATTAAGGCATAACCTAGCAGGTCATCTCATCCAGTTTCCCTACTTAATAGATGAAGAGAGTAAGGCCCAGAAATTGAATTAAGTGGCCCCATTGCTGTCTAATGGCCTCATCATCTCACCCCTTGGAGGGACTGCTCTCATGAGTAGCACCCCTTAGTGTCACCCTGAGAAAAGAAGCTGAGGTCCAGAAGCCCACTCCCACTCACCTTTCCTTGAAAAGCCATGGCTACCAGGCCTAAACAGCCCCAGACAGCAACTGTAGACAGCGACTGCAGGAGACACATGTCACTGGCACAGTCAGCGGGGACCAGAAGATTATCATAAGAAAAGGTAGAAAATAGTAACATGACTCAAGATGCACTCATATATCTGGCTAACATGGCAAAAACCTGAGGACATACCTTTGCTATGCAGGAGAGGCTAAGCAGCTGGACATGGCCAAGGGACAAGTAACAGGCTCAGGAGAGGATTTTGAAAGGATTCTTCACTTTACACTAACAGAACTACCTGAAAAATGAGAAAGAGTAAAGCAGGAGGGAATAGGAGCATGCTCCAGGAGGTCAGGCAACAGTGCCTTCCCAACTGACCCCAGGAAGCAGTCCCCACATTCCAACATGCGGATGCCCTGTAAGTGCTGACTCTAGGATAGCAACCCTCCTGAAATAAAAGTTTCTGACAAGGAGCTACACAATGTATGTCCAAGCTATGGACCACCATTTCACTGGCCCCCTGGCCAAAGGCAGCCCAGCCAAGCGGCAGATATAGTCATATGAAAACAAGGGAGATACAAGCTCCAAGTCAATAGCCTCTCAGTATCACTAGCATGATCATCCTATAAATACCCCCAAACCCTAAGTCACAAGAGGACAAAGAGAAAAGTGTTCTATTGGCTGAGAGTAAGTTCTCTCCCAAGACTGACTAGAGCAAGGCTGAGACAGTGTCAGCTATTTCTACCACCAACCACTGCTAGATAGACAGCCAGAAGTAGAAAATATCAGACTGGAATAAAAGGTTGGAGTTTGATGATAAAACAACTAGTATAACATTAGGAATATCCACATGGTACAGGGCTCTTATTTTGTTTATACCCCGAGATTTCTCATATTAGTAATGCCAAACATAATGCTTTTAAAAGCCTGTAATTGTTTCTCATCTTGTCAAGTTAAGCTTTTGGGTTTTTTTTTTGTTTTGTTTTGTTTTGTTTTTTTTTTTAAGATTTTATTTATTATTTTAAGAGAGAGGGAAGAGAGAGAAGCAGAGAGGGAGAGAGACCCCAAAGTATTGTTGCCTTTCACCTGCCTCCAGCTACAGACCTGGCTGGAGACCTGGCTTGCAACCTGGTTATTGTGGTTTGGCTGGGAATCGAACCAGCAACCTTTGGGTTCAAGGCTGGTGCCTTATCTATTGTGCCACCAGCCAGGGCTTTTTTTATTTTTTATTTTTTAAGATGTTTTTATTCATTATTTTTTTAGAGAGAAAGGCAATAAGGGAGGAAGAAAGGGAGAGAAACATCACTGTATGGTTGCCCTTCACCTGCCTCCTGTTATGGACATGGCTGGAGACCTGGCTTGCAACCTGGTTTTTGTGCCCAGGCTAGGGAATTGAACCAGCAACCTTTGGGTTCTCAGGTGGCACCTTATCCACTGTGCTAGGACAGCTCTTGGGTTTTAAGTAGAAACCTTTCCAGGCTGCTGGGATGCTCACTTTTGGAGTTGTAGGCCTCCCTGCCTAGGCTGCCATGCTGTGAGGTGTCATGGGGAGGCCTTGTTCAGATGCTCTGGCTGATGGGTCTGGCTGAGGTTCCAAAAGCACTGGCACCAACTGCCAGCTTTGTGAATAAGTCAGTGTGAAAAACCAGTGCAGTCAAGTCTGCGGGTGATACAACCCCAGCCGATCTCTCACTTCTGCAACCCCACTTGAGGTGACGAGCTGGAACAACCCACTCAAGCACTTCCCAAACCACCAAATAATGACTAAACAAAATGGTTGTGTACAGCAGCTTTGAAAATCAACTAAACACCCCCCCCCCACACACACACACACAAAACACCTCTATACAACTAGAAGTTGTTTTTTTTTTAATTCTCAAGCTGTATAAACTTGCTAATCAGGGTCTTAAATTTTAAGAGTAAAAAATTTACTGAAGCTCCAAAAAGGGGAAGTGGCTTGCTCAAGGACACCCTGTTCTGGAAAGGAAGCTGTCTGTCCCCTGGGCTATAAATCCTGCTTTTATCCTCTTTTTTGTTCCCCTTTGTGCCAGTTCACCAGACAGATTCATTCATCCACAACTGGACCCCAGAGCTCTCTCTGGCCTGTGTCAATTATTTACAGAAGCTGTCTTTACTCTAACAACTCTCCCCCTGGATGGAAGTACAGAGAGGAGGCCCCCTCAAGTCAAACCAGCCACCCCAAACCTGGAGTTCTTCCAGTGTCCGTGTGACTTTCCAGTTCTGAAAGAGCAGGGAGACAAGGTAATGGATATTTCCCTGTGGCCTGAGAGGAGAGGGCATGGCTGGGCCCCCCAGGCCTGTCTTATGTCAGGAGGGAATGTGAGAGAACAGCACCAGGCAGTCCAGCAAGCACAGGTGGAAAACCCATCAAGAAGTGAGTCACTAGCTTCCTGGTGTGGGGCAGTCTCAGGTAACCCACAGGGGGCCACAAAAGGGCTTTTAAGTGTGTGGGGGTAGTATTGCCTCCTAGAGAAGTGATGTATTCAGGAATGATTGACAGCTCCAGGAGGTTCTCATCAGCCCCTAGCCCTCCTCAGAGGATGGATAGGACAAGCAGCCTGGTGGGTAATGGGAGTGAGGGATTGGCAACTCTGGGCCAAGAAGAAGAATGATAGTGGCCTTCTGGGCCTTTTCACAAAAATCCCACTCCTCCCCATCTCCCTGGAAAACCTCCAAGCCTGGGTTGGTCCACAAGAATCCAAGCAATTCACACTATGCTCTGAATTCCAGTCATTATTCTGGGTAGTTGGTGGTAAAGGGTTAAAGATAAATAAGGCAGAGCCCTGGCTGGTGGCACAATGGATAAGGTGCTGGCCTACTCAAAGGTAGCTGGTTCTATTTCCCAGTCAGGGCACATAACCAGGTTGCAAACTAGGTCGCAAACCAGATCTCCAGTCAGGTCTGTGGCTGGAGGCAGGTGAAAGTCAACCATACATTGATGTCTCTCTCCCTCTCTCCCTCTTTCCCTTCCCTTCTCTCTACAAATAACAAATAAAATCTTTCAAAAAAAAAAAAAAAAAAAGATAAGACAGTACCAAAGACTTCATGGACCTCACAGGCAAGAAAGTGCTAATTCCCACACAAATGGTTTAAGCAAATGCATATGGTCACATCTAGATGCAGAATGTCATATTTTTAAATTTAATTTTATTGTTGGATATATTACATCCATCCCCTTTTTGCTCCGCTCTGTCTCTCTCCCCACCCACCCATCCCCCCCAAAGTCAATCCCACCTGTTGTCCATGTCCATGGTTCCTTCATACTAGATTCTTGCCGAAACTGCTCCCCTTCCTTGCCTCTTCCTCCCCTCTCCCCCCAACCCCTTTTCCTCTGTCCACTGAAGGCCTATTCACTGTATTCACATATTTGGTTCTGTTTTGCTTGTTGTTAGTTTTGTTCATTATTGTCCTGTAAAGGGTGAGATCATATGGTATTTGTCCTTCACTGACTGGCTTATTTCACTAAGCATAATACTCTCCAGTTCCATCCATGTTGTTGCAAAGGGTCCAAGTTCCTTCTTTCTTTCTGCTGTATGGTATTCCATTGTGTAAATGTACCAAAGTTTTTTGATCCAATCATCCACTGATGGGCACTTAGGCTGTTTCCAGCACTTGGCTATTGTAAATAGTGCTGCTATGAACATAGGTGTACATAGGTTCTTATGAATTGGTGTTTCAGGATTCTTTGGGTATAGTCCAAGTAGTGGAATTGCTGGATCAAAAGGCAGTTCCATT
>PVIW01013779.1:0-25970 GCA_004026585.1 Noctilio leporinus | reverse complement strand
GCTTCCATTTATTTGTGTCTTCCTTGATTTCTTTCTTCATTGTTCTGTAGTTTTCTGCGTACAGGTCTTTTACCTCCTTGGTTAAGTTGATTCCTAGGTACTTTATTTTTCTTGTTGCTATGGTAAATGGGATTTGTTTTTTTTGCTTCTATTTCTGTTGTTTCATTATTGGTATACAAAAATGCTTTTGATTTCTGGACACTATTACACTTTTTAATTTATTGTTTCTCAACTTCAAATACTAACTCCAAATACCAAAGAGATAGCAAAGCTAGATGAGGAAGACGTAACTTGCTACTGATGACTGTAAAATCTGGGTTGCAGATTCTCCAAGTTCGTTGAAGTGTTTACAGAGATAAAATTACATGTTCACATATTTAGTTTCTCAAATCAAGCCATTATCAAGAAATATATAGAGCTCCTATGACTACAATAAAACAATCAGGGCACCCTGGCTGGTGTGGCTCAGTGGATTGAGTGCCAGCCTGTGAATCAAAGAGTCACCTGTACAATTCCACAATTCCCAGTCAGAGATGCTAAAACTTCCCTGAAATAATTAAGGGAAAGAAATCTACATAATTAACATGTAAGGAGTAGTGACAGGGAGTTTTTTTTTTTTTTTTTTTTTTTTTTTTTTTTTTTTTTTTTTTTTTTTATGCTATAGAGATACCTACTCTCCCACTACATCCCCTCATAGGCCCCAGAGAACTCTACATTGATTAAGATATCAAGAAATATATCAGTGTGTGGAGCATCAGTATACTTGAAATGCTCTATATTAGCTCTCCTTTGTAGAACAGGTAAGGTAGAGAGGATGCAATAAATATGAGACCTCCAATTTTAGTGGGAATAACTGTGCACCAGAAATATACAGATCTTAGGTGGCAGTGCTTCACTTTTTGACTGACAAGGATGGTGGGAATGATAAAGTGGTAATTAAAAAGTTTTGATTCAAAAAGATCTTTGTGAATTTGATCCTAGTGTCTCTATCAATGAATATACAGTTTTATTACTAAAATTTACTTGCTATATATGTGTAATCAGAAAACAGCCCTCCAGGTATGGTTGTCAAAACCTAAATTGATGTACCACAATAACAAATTATTGTTTTCATCCAATTTTCAGCACTAAGCCAATTCATAAGCTTAAAGAATATGGGTTGAAGGAGATTCTGGATGGCCTTGAGAAGGAGCCTGCAATAATGCCACAAGTATACATATACTCTAGGTATATTCTTCTTTCAAGCACACCCCAATGATAACTGCATTTAGTAGAATATTTGTGCACTAGAAAAGTAAATAATCAGACCCTTTGGAAACTATCAGGCATTTTCTCTGAATTGATAGCAAATCCTAAGAATACACAATGTTATAATGTACACAGTCCACCAGCCAACAGATTTATTTGCTGCAGTTGATAAATGTGATTTTTTGCTTAATTTTACATCACATTGAGCCCAATATGTTAGATGCCTCTATCTATGGGGTCTCTTCAGTTCCTGAATGTATAATAGAAATAGTTGCAATTAGCACCTGGCAGAATCCCCATATTTGATGTCTCACAAGTGATGTAGAGCCATTATAGTAAGACAAAGTACAAGCTTCTAGAACGTTTTCTCTTCCATGAGAATAAACCAGGGTATTATAGATATAATGGGGTGAACATCAAAATCTTGAAAGATGTGATCATTTCTATAATAACACTGTTTAACTTGTTTCTTTTAACTGTGCAGAAAGTGGGTTAATCTTGGAGAATATGAATTATTGGATACAAATCAGGTGGAGATTCCAGTGTTTCCTGCTGTTCAAGGCATAGTATCTTTTATGAAGTGAATTGACAGATCTCTAGGTACTTGATATGCAACTATTGACCTGAATAATGCACTTTTCTACATACCAATTTGAAAAGGTTACAAAAGCTGTCACTTTTACCTTGCAAGACCAAGAGTACATTTTTGGAAATCTTGCCTCAGGACTGCATAAACTCTTCTTGTCTCTGGAATAATGTATTCCACATAGATCGTAATAGTTTTGATATTTCATACAACATCACATTGTTTCACTGATATAATAGCTTGACTTTATGACCAGGAAATAGAATGTATTTTAGATTCCCTAGTACAATTTATGTGAATCAGAGGATATATATATAAACTCCAAGACTACCTAGGGGCATCCTAATACAGGGACATTTCTAAAACTACAAAGGTCTGAAACATGTCATAATATTCCCTCACAAAAGGCAAGTTGAAGAAAAAGAACCATAAGAAAGAAGCAATGCCTGAATGGCCTTTTGGATTTGAGAGCATCATATTAGTACTTAAGTGTGCTAGTTTAAATCATTTACCAAGTACATGGAAGTCTGTCAGTGTTTAGTGAGAACCAGAGCAACACACAGTTTAGCAGAGCTCGAGGCTATAGTCCCAGCTAATCTTCCACTTTGCCTTATGAACAAAAGATGTAATATTTTTTAAAGTGGCTGTGGCAAATAAGGAGGCTGTATGGAGCAACCAGCAAGGGCTAATGGAAGAATCACAGAGAAGTCCTGTAGGTTTTTGAGAAATCCTTTCTCTCTTCTGCAAAAATTCACTTTTCTGAGACATAGTTCCTTGCTTCCTACTACTGAATCTTGGAAGATACTAAGCACTAAGGACTCTGAGACTTGTGCTTATTATGAAGTCTGACTGACCTCTTTATAAGTTTGGACATTTGAAACAACATTTAATCAGCAGGAGGAAATGTAAAGACTCAAACTGAGGGAAGTGTGGAAAGCAAATGTAAATCGAATAAGCTTCTGGCTCAAACGTCTTTGACAAAAATTCCTATTAAATTTCCTCTTTTCCTCAATCTATATCTATGGGCCTTTGGAGAGTTCTCTAAGATCATTTGGCTAAGGAGTAAAACATAGGCCTAGTTAATCCTCAGTCATTACATCTTCAGTCAGAGGTGACATTAGAGGAAAATTTGAAGGAAAATATTCAGTTTCAAGTGTATTTGGCTGTTCACTTTGTCTAGGCCAAGTAATGACCAAAAGAGTAAGTCTACATTAATTCATGAGTAGTCACTAATGGTTTTCCTGGTAAATTAGGAAATAGTAAAAAACAAGATTGGAAATTGGTGACATGAGGTCTGTGTAAGTTATGTGGATGAAGCTCTCAGAATGGGTACAACAGTTGAAAATAATTGTATCCTATTTGAATGCTTCTTAAAGGTCATCCAATGTTCTTAGGTTGACAAAAATGATACATTTTATGGATTCCCATCAGTTTCTTTATCTAGCCACTGAATTCATATTCAGTATGTTCATGGGAACCATAAGGGCAGTGGGGGAAGCCTATCCACAGGGCTTATCTACATGGATATTTTTCGCTAAGACTATACCCACTGGCAACTGCTAAGAGCATTACCTGCCAACAACAGAGGCCAACAATGAGCCTTAGTATGCAAACATTTCTTGGGGTAACCAAATAACTAATACTGTACTATTTTAATCAAGGAAGGTACTAAGCCTTTTCCTCATTGATATAAATGTGTATTTTGGGTATTGATTTGCCTTCCTTACCCTTACTTAATGCTTCTGTCAAAACTGCCACCCATGGATTTATGGTATGATGTATTTATAATCATGACATTTTGTACAACACTGATTCTGGTAAAAAAAAAAAAAAAAAACAAGCAAGCAAAGTGCTTCATAGAAAATAAACATAAAAATAGCACACAAAAAATTTATTGGTCTTATTAGCAGCTGCCCTAACCCACTCATAGAAAGGTTTTACTTGAGATTCAGAGTGTCTGTTTGGGGAAAAATCTCACAAACATTTGAAAAGATCAGGGGTTTATCCTTTAGGATAATACATATATTTTTATCATTGACCAAAATATTTGCTGTCTCATATATCCAGAAGACATAGACCTGGGAATCAGAGTAGAATAGGAGTGACTCCTGCCATTGCTAAAACAGTTTTGTTTTTTTTTCCAGGCATTATATCTAAAATATATGGAATGCTTCATGAATTTGCGTGTTATCCTTGTTCAGGGGCCATGCTAATCTTCTCTATATCGTTCCAATTTAAGTATATGTGCTGCCAAAGCGAGCATGCTAAAACTCGCTTTTAATCAGAGATTCTCCCCCCTTTTTCTCCACTTCGATATCAGCTGTTTTGGTGGTTCTGTTTCCATGGGGGGACATTTTTCTACAACCATACTTTTATTAAATCACAACTTGAGACTGTCACCTGGCCCCTTTCTGCTTTCCATGCCACTGAACCAACAGGTGATGAACGAAGTGGTTACTCTGCTACTCACTGGAGTGCCTGATACAGATTATCAAGGGGAAAAGTTGGTTGCTGCTATAAAATGGGACCAGAAAAGACAATGCTTGGAAGCCAGAGAATTCCTTTGAAATTCTCATAGTATTTTCAAGTCTGGTAATACAAGTTAATGGAAAAGCACAGCAATAAAAAAAAAAAAAAGGGATCATTAAGATTTTATTCTTTCAAGATTGAAAGTTAGAGGTTACCACACTAAGAGAAAAATGGCATAACCTTATCAGCCAAAGGCAAACTAAAACATAGATGGAATTCTTGAAAAAGAAAGTTATAAATATCAACTGTGGTCTAAAGCTGATGGCTTAAGGACAAAACAAAAATGAAATATATCACATAAGACTTAAGCTATAAATGTAAACTCTGCCCTCAAGATTAGTTACAGAAATAAGAAATTCCTTCTTTATATATATTGGCATTTATATTTATATATTTTCTTGTATGCTTATTGTATGTGTGTGTGTATATATATATATATATAATTTTCTCTTTGTTTCTCTTGTTGTTTTATCCAAATTTCGTAGAAGGTTAAATTTTTATTTTAGTCACATAATTTACCACTACAAGATTTATAATTCAGAGAACAAAATATGCAGCTATGACTGTGACTGCATTAGAGGATAAATTTAACATAGATCAGAGATAAAGACTGTGACAGTTTCCCAGACTCAGATACAATAACTATTGACATTTTACACCTTTTTATTTCACTAGAGTAAAAGAATATCCTCACTTGAATGAAGGATAGTTGCATCTTATTAAGTGAAAATCAAATAGTTTTGTTATTGTATGGAAGTTAAAACATGTATAGAAGAACATGTATAAAAACTGAGTAGCCACAGGAGTGGGGAGTTATTAAGTTTTTCTTTTTCAGATTCAAACTCATCCCTCTATAATGAGTTATTTGAAGCTGAAACAGGTTCTGCAAAGCATAATCAGTTTTCCTGGCTCCCTATTGGCCTTGGTCAACAGGGAGTGTTAGAAGAAGAGTGGAAGTCTAGAGGAGGAAAAAGAAACTTTATTTGTTTGCCTTCTATCCCTTTCTTGTTCCCATGAGCCTTACCCTGGCAATGCTAACCCAAGAGGGAGCAGTTCCTTCTTATATAAGATGGTGAGTCAGGTTTATAGTTTAGTTCCACATGTGAAGAGCCATTCTGATCATGCTCTATCATGAACACCAGAGGCTAACACCCCCTTCTTAAAGATCTGGCCTAGGTACCAGACAATTAAGCCCCTTCTTCCATGGTCAGCACCATTGGTCAACACCTTCTCCTCAGAGCGAGTTGTCTATTCTGGAGGGTCTTTTGTATAAGCTTCTGTGTCTTAATAATTCAGACCTTCCCCAGTTTTAGAAGTGGTAGGTTTTCACTTTGGAAATGACAAAGTTACCCTATCACTTAAGAAATTTATGCCATGATTTTCTATATTAATTTAGCTCTATTCAAGGATCACATGTCTTCTGACTAGATCTTGAATGATACAGTCACCCACTGATGATAGATTATTTCCATTTGTCCAGTTGAAGTCTTGTAAGAAGGACTATTTCTGGCCTGGAATATCTTTTTTACCAGCAGCCCCATTCTGAGTGATCTTGGCTAACTGGTGCACTCCTGAACAAATCACATGTTAATGAGGGTAATGCAATGAAAGTCACCCAGTATAACTCATGACCACCTAAGGCTGTATTTTTAATGAGACCTGCCCAGATGAAACATCTCTTAAGAGGCTAGGAGCATATCAGGAACTATGACTTACAAACCATAGAGGAACTAGAAATATTAAATAAGAAATGTATGCAAAAATGTCTTATATGATACCTGTCATGTGTTTGGTTTATTATGCTTTAATTAAATTGTTTTTCAGTTTGTCATCAACATATAGAGATGTACATATATTCACATATATTTCTTAAAATTGGAGAAATGAATCAATGTGTCCAGAACAAAAGAACTATGACTCTTCAAATCACCTATGTGCTACTATCTGCTATCTCTTGGATGTCCTGTACCATGCTGGTCTAGGTGTTGATTAGACTCTGGAAAATTGAATACTTGTGCCCCTTAGCTAAATTCCAAATAAACTACTTGTTTATCTGTCCTATTTATAAACAGTTTAATCCTTCAGTTTCTTAGTTTGAATTGTGAGACAGGTATGACCTTTTAAAAATATTGTGACTATGTTATGAAATTTCTAACTTTTTTATGGAGGTTCATTAGTATTTTTAGGTCTATCAGATGCACTGGCACTCACTTTCACAAATCAGACTTAAAAAACACTAAAACTGTGCACACTGTTTCATGAAATGAGCAATCTTGACAAGTTTTAGAAGCTGCTCAGTTTTGTGCTAGACCATTCTTCTGAACAGATTCTCTATGGTTCATTTAAGATAGATTGATTTCACTGATTCTACTGCAGTGAAAATATAAGGAAATGAGATATCTTTCAGTGAAGTCTTTAATAATTTCTAGAGGTTCTTCTACATTGAAGTTAAAGCTTGGCTTGGCTTATTAGATTTATATAGTGATTTTCCTCCTAAGATCATAGATCCTGTGCAAAGGCTTTGGAAATAGCAACATTTAATATAATAAAAATGACAAGACACATATGAAAAATGAGAAGGTGCTGTGTAAGCAGAAGGGTTGGGGTGAAACAAGGAAAACTAGGTAAAGCAAACTTGGGAATTCTCAGTCAAGTGTGTTTTGGCCAAGTCCCTGAGAAACAGCAGAAGTAATCTGTGAGTTTTCAAATAAAGAGAAAGGGGGATAAAGACCTGTTAAATTGATCTTGCTTTATTCACTCTTCAGTTTTCCGTTTTGTACCGTTATGAATAAAACTTGATGTGGAACGGCTTAACTGGTGAGTATATCTATAACTTTAGACTCTCTGCTAAACAGGAGAAAGAATTCAGTAGTTGACCTCATTCTATTTATGCTCTTATCACTTACTCTTTTTTTTCTTTTTTATTATGTTCTTTCATTCCAAGAAAATTCATTTAAATGTCAAGGACAGATGGGAAGGCAATAGGGCAGTGATACCAGTTGATGCAATTTCTTTTCAGTAATTATATTTAAGAAATAGGGAGCATGTACCAAAGATTTCAAAATAATTAAACCCATGCAAATGCTGTACAGAAGAAATATGACTTTCACTTAGTAGATTATATAAAAAATTCTTCACTTTGTAACAAACTAAGTTATTGATAAAAAATGATTAACTAATGTTAATGAATTTAATAATATGTCATATCATCAATGAAATAACAATTTCTCATTTTATGTAATCACTATTGTAATTAATTTTAAGCAGATGTCAGAGTAGAATATGAATAAGTATTAAATGTCACTAAATAAGTCACAATTTCAGACCCTTGAAAAAATTTATCTTATTTATCTTCACTAAAACCTTACAGATTTGGCATTTTCACTTCTGGAAAGATGGAGAAGCATCTTTTCCTATTTCTCTCATAAAACACAATGAAAAACTCAGAATACTATATATAAAACATACTTAAAAATACTCTGGAATATGGAAAGATATAGATAAACAAGCTAGGAATTTTGAGACCTCAGGAATGACATGTGGTGAGATTACTATGCCCCCCGCCCCCACCCTGGCATTTGGTGCTAAAGAAGCTAGCAACCCAGAAATGTCAACAGTCACAGATAGACAAAACAAATAACATAAACAAAATAATGAATAAATCATATGATCAGATCAATAAATGCAGAAAAATGATTTGACAAAATTTAGCATGCATTTCTGATAAAAACTCTCAGCAAAGTGAGAATACAGTGAACATATCTCAACATACTAAAGACCATGTATGACAAGCCCACTCTCAACATTATATATACTCAACAGAAAAGAAAACAAAACAGAACTCAAAGTGTATCCCTTAAGACTGGAAACAAAGCAAGGATATCTATATCTATATTTGCCACTCTCATTCAAGTTAGTACTGGAAGTTCAAGCCATAGCAGTTAAATAAGAAGAAAAAAGAAATAAATAAAAGGCATCCGAATTGGAAAGGAAGAAGATCCCACTAAAAATACTAGAACTTATAAATTATTTCAGTAAAATATCAGGATACACAATAAATATTTAGAAAGCATCTACATTTTTATATACCAATAATGAACTATCAGAAAGAGAAATTTTTAAAAGTACCATTGACAACTGTATCAAGAAAAATAAAATAATGAGGAATAGGTTTAACCAAGGAGGTAAAATAGCTGTACTTGGAAAATTATAAGGCAATGAAGAACAAAATTGAAAAATATATGAAAAACTAAAAGCATATAAAATGTTTATGAGTAGGAAGAATTAACTATTAAAATATTGATACTACCCAAAGCAATATATAGATTCAACACAATTCTTATCAAAATACCAATGATGAACTAGAACAAATAATCCAAAAATGTAAAGGGAACCACAAAAAACCTCAAATAGCCACAACTATCTTGAGAAAAAAGAGCAAAGTTGGAGGTATCAAATTCCCTGATATTAAACTATACTGCAAGTTTATTGTAATCAAAATAGCATGATACTAAAATAAAACCAGACATACAGATCGATGGAACAGAATAAGGAGCCCATAAATCAACTCATGATTATATGTACAATTAATATTAACAAAAGAAGCAAGAACATACATTAGTGCAAAGAATGCCTATTTAATAAATTATGTTGGGAGAATTGGACAGATACATGCAAATAAATGAGACTAGAGCACCTTTTAACACCATATGAAAGAATAAACTCAAAACGGATTAAAGACATGTAAAATTCAAAACCATAAAACTCATAGAATGAAACTATAGAGGCAGTAAAATCTCTGACATTTTTCTTAGCAATGTATTTATGACATACCTGCTCAGGGAAGGGAAACAAAAGAAAAACAAAACAAAACAAAACAAACGTGATTACATCAAACTGAAGTCTTTCCATAGCAAAGAAAACCATAAATATAAGGAAAAGACAACCTACTGAATGAAGGGCAATATTCACCAATGATACAGCCAATAGGGGGTTAATATCCAAAATTTATAAAGAACCCATCCAACTCAACACCAAAAAAACAAAGTATTCAATACAAAAAGGGCAAAGACCTGAATGGACACTCTTCCAAAGAGGATATAGACATATGAAAAAAATGATCAACAACACTAATCATGAGAGAAATACAAACTAAATACACAATGAAATATCACCTCACACCTGTCAGAATGGCCATCACCAATAAATTCACAAACAAGTGTTGCAGAACCTGGGGAGAAAAGAAAACACTAGGGCACTGTTGTTGAGAATACAGATTTATGCAATCACTATAAAAAAAAGTGTAAGAGTCCTCAAAACAAGTAAAATGGAACTGCCTTATGACCTAGTAACTTCACATCTGGGTATATATCTGAAGAAATCCAAAACATTAATTCAAATGATTATATGTACCCCTAGTCATTGCAGTATTATTTACAATAGCCAAGATATGGAAGAGCCCAGGTACCCATCAATAGCCAAATGAATTAAAAAAGTGGTGATACATATATACAGTGGAATTATTACTTGGCTATGAAAACAATGAGTTTTTAAAATTGTGACAGTATGGGTGGACCTAGATGGTATTGTGCTAAGTAAAATAAAATAACTCAGTCAGAGAAAGACAAATACTATGTGCTTTTACTTATATGTAAAATCTAAAGAAAAGAATAAATGAATAAATAAAACTAAAAAAAAACCTCACAGATACAGAGAATATACTGATGGTCCCCCAATGGTAAGGGGTTTGGGGGACTGTATGAAGAAAGTGCAGGAATTAAGAAGTACAAATTGGTAGTTATATAATAGTCATGGGGATATAAAGTACAGTATAGGATACATAGTCAATAAAGTTGTAATAACTATGTATGGAGCCAGATGGTTATTTGAAAGTTTGAGGAAGACCACCATGCTATAAACCTGACATTAATGCAAAATTATATTAAATGTAAGCTTTAATTGAAAAATAACATTTATAAAATGAGACCTAAAAAATGAAATGTAAGTGTATTCTATGAAAATTAAAATAAAAAGCAGCTTTCTCTTTTTTAACCAAAGAACCAAGAAAAAGGCAACCTAATGATGCAAAAATATTTTAGACACAAATTCCTCTACTACAGTAAAACACCACAGGAAAAAACTGACTCCATTAGCACCTACAGCCACAAAAGCTAAACAGGGATCCAAGCTCTCCAGACCCACCAGACTGGAACAAGATACCTTGACCCCTGTTGGCATTTATATCAGAGAAGCTCAAGTGGGGAGCCAGAATGTTTATCCCACCTTTTGCATGTGAATGGAAGCCAGAATGAAAGAGTATATTTCACTCTCATCCAGTGAAAATGTGATACCCCTCAATTCTGACATGGTGTCAGAAATGGCCTTCTGGAAAGACAAGAATTTTACCTTCACTCAACGTTAATATGCCTTCCCTCTTCCAGCAGTGACATCAGAAGTCATGTGAGAAAGTAACAAGGCATTCTCGCCCCCTGGGACTTGATGTCCCAGAGGTACCCCACCTGTTAAAAATAATGAGGAACACTGTCTTCAGCCCCCAGAGTTAGTGGGAACCAAGAGGGAAACCCAGACTCCCACGGCTGCCAGAAGTAAGCGGCAGTATCCAGCCTCCTCCCTCTTCTGGGTGGATGTTAGAAACCCTAAGACAAACACATAAAAATGTTTGGTTGAAAATCACTTGTCATACAAAGAAGCATGAAAATTTCAACTGAAAAAAACATGTCAGGTGATATATATAAACACTGGTTGTATAATAAATACAGTGAAATTATCTGACAAAAATTTAAGGCAGTTACATAAAAATATTTCAATAGACAACTTGAACAAGCTTAAAACTATAAAAAAATTGATTGTATCCTCAAAGAAATAGAGAATATCAGCAAGGAAATAGAAGATAAAAGGAATTACAAAGTATAGGTTTTAAAACAAAAAATAATGACAACCAAACCAAAACAAAACAAATATCATAAAAGCCCATAATAACAGGCTTAGTAGCAAAATAAAAGGGACCAGAAAAACAATTATTAATTTGAAAAATTATAGCAATACAAATTACCCAATTTTAAACATAGACAGAAAATAGGCTGGAATTATAATGTATAGAGAGTCTCAGGAACCTGTGGAATAATAAAAAATGATATGTTCATTGTGTGATCATAGTCCATAAGGGGAAGAGAAAGAGTGTATGGCTGAATAATTTTCAATTTTCTATATTTGACAAAAGACACAACAGATTCAAGATGCTGAGAAAAAATCCAACTTGTATAGAAATTGTTTTACAATCCAAGGCATTTCACAGTCAAACATCTGAAAACTAATGTCAAAGGGGAAAAATTGAAGTCAGCAAGTAAAAATGGAGAAAGGTATTGAGAACAGAAATGAAGAAATAAAACTCTTTATTTGCACATGACATCATAGTCTTTGTAGAAAATCCTATGGAATCTATAAAAATAATTCCTAGAAACAATTAGTGAGAACAGCAAATTTGAAGAACATAAGATAAATAGAAAAATATCAATTTTATTTCTATAGAATAGCAATAAGTATACAAACATCAAAATTAAAATACAACACTATTTACAATCACTAAAAAAAAAAAAAAGAAGTACTTAGATGTAGAGCTAACAAAGCATGCACATAACTTACACATTGAAAACTAGAAAATTCTGGTAAAAGAAAATAAAAGGTATAAATAAGTAGAGAGACATATTGTGTCCACATACTGAAGACTAAATATAATAAACATGCCAATTCTTCTTAAATTGTTATACCAGTTTAAGACAATTTGTATTAAAATCTTTAGAAAGACTCTTTTATTGATTTGATAGAATTATTCTAAAAGGTATGTGTTAAGGCAAAGGAACTAGAATAGCTAAAAGAATTCTGAAAAATGAAAATAAACTGGGAGAAATCACTTTTCCCTATATCAAGACTTATATATTGGCAGCAACCAAGACTGCATGGTATTGATGGAGGGAAAAACATAAAGATCAGTGGAGAAGGATAGAAAACCCAGAAGTAGCTTTATATTAGTACAGCCAATTGTTCTTTTTTTTTTTTTAAGGTGCAAGAAAAATTAAATGGAGGAAAGAAATCATTTTCCACAAATGGAGATAGGGCAATCAGATATACATCTAAGCCTCACATGTTATACAATAATTAACTTAAAGTGGATAATATATTTAAATATAAAATGTAAAATTATATGTAAAGCTTTTAGAAGAAAAAATATAGAAGAATCCTCAGCGCATTGGAGTTGGGGAGGTAGTCTTAAACATATTACCAAAGGCATAATCCACAAGTGAAAAGCAAATAAATTGAATTCCATCAAAATTACATATTTACCATATTAAGAGGATAAAAAGAAAAACTTCAGACTGGGAGAAAATAGTTGCAAACCATAAGTCCAAGAGACTAACAAGTCAACTATATCAAGAACTCCCAAACTCAATTGTAGAAGAAGCAAAACAAAACAAAATGTTTCCAATTTTATTTTATTTATTTTTAAAAATTTAAAAAGATTTAATTCACCACTTTTAGAGAGAGGGGAAGGGAGAAGGACAGAGAGGGAGAGAAGCATCAATGTGTGGTTGCCTTTCACCTGCCTCCAGCTAAGGACCTGGCTGGAGACCTGGCTTGCAACCTGATTATGTGCCCTGGCTGGGAATCAAACCAGTGACCTTTGGGTTCGCGCCAGCCCTTATCCACTGAGCCACCAGCCAGGGCTTGTTTCCAATTTTAAAATGAAGAAATGTCATGAAAGGCATTTCACCAAAAGCGATAAACACAGGGCGCTCATGAAAAGATGTTCACCATCACTGGCCAGTAGGGAAATGCAAGTTAGGAGTAACATGAAACATTACGCCTAGGTCGGAGTCCAAGAGGCCAGCCCAGTTTGCTGATTCATTAGGACTGACAGGACCTAGCACATAGTCATGCTCACAGCTCTGATTTCTTACAGTAAACTGATACCAAACAAAACCATCAAACAAAAATAATGCATGGGGAGAATTCGGGTGGAAATCTAGATGAAACTTCCAAAAGGCACCCCCCAGTGGAGTCACAAGGAACATACTCCCTCTGGTAATGAGTCCTGACAACACATGTTAAGTGTTGTCTATTGGGGAAGCTCATTATTCAGTGCTCAGAGTTTTTAACTGGGATCTGGTTATTAGGCAGCCTCTGCTTAAAACATGTCAAAATTCCAGATACACAGGGAGGAAAGCAAATGTTCAACATAAATCAGATAGTTTCGTACAACCAGTTTAGGTACAGTGAGCCATTCTGGTCAGGGAATGGTGCAAACCTCCCTTAGTCCAACTTTCACTTTGCCAGCCAAGGGCAAAACTGAGTTAACAATCCCATTTCTCCTGTTAATTTTTCTGCCCAACTACATGCTCATTTAGAATAGCTAAAGTAAAAGTAGTGACAATAATGGATCCTTGTAAGGATGTGGAGAAACTGGGTGTCCCACTCATTTCTCATGGGACTATAAAAGGGTGCAACCACTATAAAAAACTAAGCATGCATTGACAATATGATTCTGCACTTGCTTTCTGGATATTTGTCCCAGGGACATGAAAACTTGTGCACACACAAAAATGTTCACAGTTCTGTATAGCAACTTTATTTATGATAGCCATAAAACTGGAAACAACCGAAATGTCCTTTAACAGATTAATAAACTGTGGTACATAATGCAATGGAATATAACTTAGAAGGGGAAGAAAGGATTAATACATGCAAAACCTTGAACAGATTCAACAGCATTATGCTGAATAAAAAAACACAATTGAGAACTGCCTTTTGACTTATAAAACATTTTTGAAATGACAAATTATAAAATGTGGAGCAGATTAGTGGTATTCAGGAGTGATGGGTGGTGGGTGCTAAGAGAGTAGGTGTGACTATAGAGCACAAAGAAAACCTCTGAGGTGATGTAAGAGTTCTGCACTTTAAGTGGCTGTTGTTACACAAGCCTACATATATGAGAAAATGACATTTAACTACAAGGCCAATTTCCCCATTTTGATTTTGTGTTTTGATGTGTTAAATGTAATCAATGAAGAGAAATTGGGTGAGAGCTTCCCCATCCCCCATCTCTTTAATGCTTAGCATCTTTGTGAATCTATAATTATTTCAAAAATAAAAAGGCAAAAAGCTATTGACTACTAATTAATTAATTTATTTTAAAGATAAGAATGTAGTAGTGTTTCTGCCTTGATGGATTTCTAAATTGTATGCTTAAGCAAGAGGGCAAACTATCCTATATTTGAACTGAAACATCAATCTATCTTATTCCCTAAAAGATAACACATGTATATATGTATAAATGCTTTTAACTGTGCCCATTTTTTTATGTCTTGATACTATATTACATACTAGCCAGTACAGTAGGGCATTTTATGCTTTAAAAAAAAAAAAAATCTTATCCCCTGGCCCTGACTGGTGGCTCAGTGGATAGGCACTGGCCTGTGAACCCAAAGGTTGCTGGTTCAATTCCCCAGTCAGGGCACATAACCAGGTTTCAGGCCAGATCTCCAGCCAGGTCCTTAGCTGGAGGCAGGTGAAAGGCAACCATACATTGATGTTTCTCTCCCTTTCTTCCTCTCTCCCTGCCCTTCTTTCTAGAAATAATGAATAAAATCTTAAATAAATTAAAAACAAAACTTATCCTCAAAACAATTTTAAAAGCATGCAAAGTAGATGTTGTCATTTTTATGAGACTGCAAAGTATCAGAATTTAAATAAATCACCAAAATAACAGAGAATGTTCTTGTGTCTTTGTTTCATTTTATTTCTTCAAGTGAATACAACTATATACTGTCATGTTAGTTCCAAAGCTAATATAATTAGTTGGTTAATATAATAAAGTAATTATAATAGAATATAAATTATATTCATTTATAAAACTAATATAATTAGTTTTGATTTAATATATCAAGAACCAATCACATTAGTCACAAGTTTTCTTTAGTTAATATATACTAAAAAAATCTTTCTTTCCCTCTTACTCCTTTTCTCCATCTTTCTCCTCCCCTTCTCTTATCCCTCTCCCTCCCTCCCTCTCTTTCTCCCTCTTCCATCTCCCTCTCTCTCCCTCTCTCTCCTTCCCCTCGCTTTCTGTCTCCCTCTCTCTCTCCCCACTCCCTGTCCCTTTCCCTCTCCTCTCTCTCAGCTCCTTAATATTGAAGAGAAAATGCTGCTATCGGTGACTTCCAGGCCTGGGACTTCAACTTTTGGTTATAACAAAAACAACAAAAAGCCATATGTGTCATTGTCTCAACAGATGGCACCACCCAGTCCAAGCAACAGTACCCCTAACAGCAGCAGTGGGAGCAATGGAAATGACCAGCTGAGCAAAACCAACCTCTACCTCCGGGGATTGCAACCAGGCACTACTGACCAGGACCTTGTCAAGTTGTGTCAGTCATATGGCAAGATTGTCTCCACTAAGGCTATACTGGACAAGACCATGAACAAATGCAAAGGCTACGGCTTTGTGGACTTTGACAGTCCTTCGGCTGCACAGAGAGCTGTAACAGTGCTGAAAGCCAGTGGTGTACTGGCACAGATGGTAAAGCAACAGGAGCAGGACCCTACAAATTTATACATATCAAACCTCCCACTGTCAATGGATGAGCAAGAGCTGGAGGGAATGCTGAAGCCTTTTGGCCAAGTTATCTCCACCTGAATCCTTCAAGACACTAGTGGGACCTGCAGAGGGGTTGGCTTTGCAAGGTGAGGGATGCCATGAATGGGCAATGATGATGTTAATATAGAATGTCACTTAGGACCTTGGCCAGGTAGCTCAGTTTGTGAGAATGTCATCCTGATACGCCAAGGTTGTGGGTTTGATCCCTAGTCAGGGCAGATATAAGAATCAACCAATTACTACATTAAAAAATGGAACAACAAGTCAATGTTTCTTTCTCTCAATTCAATAAATAAAAAAAATTTAAATTAATGTAAAAAAAATCTCTTGAAATACAACACATTTATTTGAAATCTACTTTTTTCATGGGTATTTTACTTGTTTTTTTTTTCCAAATTCACTACAAATCTAAAAATAATTTAAAGAAAAAAATTCTACATTTGTGAAATATTATCTATAATATTTGAAAATTCAAACCATAAAAATGTTAATTGTGAAGAACACTTAAGTTAATTATAATATATGAAATAAGTGATTCATAATTTATGGCCATGTAGAAAATACATGCAATACAATGTTAAACAGCCAAATTTACTATGCAATATATCAGCATATATGTGTAATAACTGATAAGATGCATGTATAACTGAAAATCATTCATTACATTTTTAAAATTAAGTTTCTCTCAAAAGTTTTAATGAAATCTACAATTTGCATATAAAAACTGAGTTTCACTACACTATTGTTTTTCAACAGATGCATTTATTGATTGATTTACTTAACAAATATTTGTCATTACTTTCACTATATAAAGTACTATGTTAGGTGATAAGGAAAAAAATAGACGGAAATGATCTTTGAACTTATTTTATGTATTTTAATGAGATACAAAATCCAGAAATCAATAAATTATAATACAATTAAAACATGATTATATTTAGGTATGTAGACAGTTCTAAGGAAACAGAGAAGACAGAGGAATTAGTGTTTCATGGGCATTACAAAAAATGTCATAGTGAGAAGGTAATATTTGAGCTGATTCTTCAATGGTAGTAGGACTTTAATATGAAATAAAAAATAGAGGGGGGCAATTCCAGGCAGTGAAAGGCAAACTTTGGCAACTTGTGTGACTATGAAAGACTCCAATGTGGCTAGGGAATGGGGAAAAGTTTCATGGACAACAAAGTGAAAGTTGGGATAGGAAGACTGATGTAAGTGGTAGAAAATAAGGTTGAAAATATATATATTAGGGTTATGCTATAAAATGCATGCCTACATTTTCCATCTAATGAATGGGTTTTTGAATTTTATTCTATATGTCTAAGGTGTCAATGTGATTTTAGTACTTGTAAGTAGGTGATTTATTTGCATTTAAAGTTGATAACTGGAAATAGCAATAGAAGTCAAGTGGAACTAAATTAATGTGTATAGAAGCCAGCTAGAAGATTGTTTTATAATATTTCTAGTGATAGATATGAGGACCTGAATGAAGGCAGCAACTATGAAAAGAACAGATTTTTAGATATATATCTGAGATACATTTCATAAGATTATAATCAAAAGACTTAATGAACAGTATTACCATTAAGTGAGATAAGGAATACAAGCAATTCCCTTCCATTTTTAGATTTTTTTTAAAATCAAACAAATTTTAAATCCATTCTTGGAATTTGAAATACAATATTTAACTGCATCTTCCTTCTAATCTACATGAAAATCTTTCCAAGATGGTAAGCATTAGTGGTCAATTATTGAATAAATAAATGAATGAATAAATATAAACATACTATATGCATTTATATTATTTACATTTAGGTAACTAGGTTATTTAGTTAAAATATTTGGCAACATTTCTTGGCTTCTTGTCAGATTAATATAGTATTTTTTTAATCATAGTATTCATTTTAGAGATAATCAGAATATTACATATAGGTTCTCTACAAATTTTCCAGGTAGCAATGCATATATAATTTTTAAGGAAATGAAGAGAATTAAGAGAAATAGTAGCTTAAGAGAATTAACCACTCAAATGTGGCCTGGATAGATGGAAAGTTATACTGCAATAGAAACTTAGGTTATTACCTCAAATTGTTTCCTTTTCTAAATGGGCTTACAGCTTGGTAACATTGCCCACCATCCTTGGTTATCATGCGATTGAATTAATAGTTTTGTCATTCAGATATCCATCATGTATGGCTGGGTTTTCTACTCAGGTTATTATAAGATTGGAATAAAGCATTAGCCTCTCTGAATTCTCATCTGAAGATGGGAAAAATTTGCTTCCAAGATTATTCTTGTGGCCAGAATTTAATTCCTTATGGGTGAAGGACTAAGGTCCTTGAGCCCACTTGCTTTCCTTGCCATGTGGACCTCTATTTTTAGGCCAGCAGTGGTACTTTATATCCTTGTGTTTCAAGCTTCTGATTTCCTTTTCTGCAATAAACTAGAGGAAAGTGTCTGCTGTTAAGGTCCTCACCTGACTAGGTCAGGCCTTGTGGATTATTTTCTTAAAGACAACTGATTTGGAATCTTAATTACAATTGCAAATTTCTTTCAAAGCAGAACTACATCAGTGTTTGATTTAATAACAGGGGAAAAGTGTGTAACACCAGGAGCCTAGAATCTTCTTAGGAACCTTCTTTACCACACTTTGTTTATAAACATTTACTAAATATTGTTCATATCCTATGTCCTCTTGAAGGCATAGGATATCTCACTTAGTGGTAATACTGTTCATTAAGTCTTTTGACTATAATCTTATGAATTGTATCTCAGATATATATCTAAAACTCTGTTCTTTTCACAGTTGCTGTCATCATTCAGGTCCTCATACCTGTCACTAGAAATATTGTAAAACAATCTTCTACACTCATGTATTCAATACATGCTTTAGGAAGTTCTACACACACACACACACACACACACACACACACACTCACAAACACACACCAAAACAAAAAAATTGCATAAAAATTTTTTGTGGCCTTTTTATATTGCTTGTCTATTAATGGATTGCTGTCACATCTGGAAAGTGGTGGGTATATTTTCTTCTCCAGAGCAACTTCTTATTTGCTGGAGAAAGGTGTAAGGATAGTTGGGGAAAAGGGAGAAGTTCAATTTTTATTATTGTATTATTATTATTACTTTTAGTGAGAGAATTATTTCTTGGGACCCAAAGTGAAAGATCTATTTTATTATTCAGGAAAATAATTGCTAGGAAACTTTGTGCACAGCACTCTCAATCCTCTGGTCTCTCAACAGCCAATCCTGACCTATGAGGTCTGTCCTGAAATTATTGAGTCAATTTCAATATCATTAAAAGAGTTTGCAGTGCTGATACTTTTAGGACAGACCTCGTGGGGCTCAGTGGCAGTATTGCTTTAATATCTACTATTTTCTCTTATTTTTACATTATGGTTTGTTTTCTAACTTCACTGAATTTGTCATCACGTCATCCACTCCTGATGTAAAATTAAAAAAAAAAGAATTCTGAAAGTATTTAATAGTTTATAGTTGTCCCAAGGACAGTTAAAATTTTTTCTCATCTAATCATAAATAATTCTAACTTGATTTACATTTACCTTTAAATTTATAGTAAATAATATATTGTATCAGACAAAATATTAATGTGTCATCAAAAAGGTAGGTTTTATAGTCTTATTTACAAACACAATACTTTTAAGTAAAATATCAAAACAGAAATTAAATATTTATCTCCACATAACAAGAAAGTATTTTGAAATAGAATAACCCTGAAGTAGAGATGATTCTTAGGTGGAGAACTAGATTTTCCTTTAAAAGTTTGTTTTCTAGTCCAGAAACAAGTTTCTTGCTCTATAGAGAATTTTTTTATTACTGCCCAGTATTCTTGCTATTTCTTTTGACTAATTAAGGAAAATGGTATCACAGGATGAATTATGAATATTTAATTGCCTGACTATTGAAGTAATAATTAGTTATAGCTACATGGATGGTTCAATATCCAAAGTAAGCCACTAATATTTTAGTCAGAAGCTAATTTGTATATAGTTCTCTTTGTATGTGTAAAAGAGAACACCTTGCTATAATGAAATCTTAAAAAGTCCTTCTTTCCAGTATTCTAAAAATGATTCCATCTGATATGAACAAAGAGTAAAAATCTATTATACCAGTGCTCTGAATTGGAACTATAGTTTATGTTACAATTTTACATACATCTATAGTCTTTTAAATGCAGATTAATTTCTCTAAAATTGCCTGTTGGCACCATGGCAAGTATGCTTGGAAAGTCAAACAGAGAACTCAGAGTAAATTAAAAGCCAAAGTATTTTGCATACCACTTCTGTCCTTTATCTCTTAGAAATGTGACCACATTCAGCTGACAGAGGGAAAATGAGGACGAAGAAGGGTGACTTGCCAGGCTTTATTAAGGTGAAGTATGTGGGATGCATTGCTACCATTCAAGCACTCACATTTCCTTAGCTCACTCATCTGGCAGGATTCCATTTTTATGTCCTGTACTCTACAGAGTGAATGAATGCATGACTGCTGTATCAGGCAGGCTGTGCAAAATACTTGACTTCAGCAAATCTTTGACAAGCCCTGTTCATTAATCTTTGTTTCATAATTCCACCAGTATGCACACCCTGCCTTTCTATTCCTATCTGCAAGTAAATTGGTTTTTAAGAAAATGAAGAGGTCAGCAGAAGATGTTAGAGTACACATTTTTCTGTTGAAACCAATCAGTAGACCTGGGCAACAATGTCAATGGTTCAAATTAGTAGAATTTGTCCATATTTCAACAGAATTATCAATATATATTAGACACAATAGTGTTTGGATGCCCATGTAGCAACACGAAAAACTTACAATAAAAATATAGAGCCTGGGCTGGTGTCACAGTGGACAAGGCGCTGGCCTGTGAACCCTAAGGTCACTGGTTGGATTCCCCAGTCAGGGCACATAACCAGGTTGCAAGCCAGGTCTCCAGCCAGTTCCTCAGCTGAAGGCAGGTGAAAGGCAACCATACATTGATATCTCTCTCCCTCTCTTCCTCTCTACCTTCCCCAATCTCTGAAAAATAATAAATAAAATCTTTAAAAATATATATAGAAAAAATTTAGCCTAGACCTTTATGGTCTTAAAATACAGTATGTGAAACAGACTTCAACTGGAGTGAGATGTTACAAATAATGTCTGATTTTCAGGTATATAAAGAAAAGTTACCAGAGTTATCTTTCTTATAACAATACATTAGATAACTTGAACAAACCCATGTAATAAGAACACATAGAAAAGCTGGAAAATATATACTGAAAATATATGTTGTACAGCTAGCAAGGTGCTAATGAGTTATAGAGTCAGGATCTGAAAGAAGAAAAACTTTTACCTAAACATTTGGAGTCTTTTTTGTCATATCAGGCTTAGAATTTGAGAGAAAATTTGAAGAGACTCACAAGGTTAAGAAGACAAACATAACAAGGAGTGAAAGCACTGAGGGACCCAATAGGCATCATAAATAAAAAAGAACGTGCTGTATCTTAAATGTATAAGTTTATTGGAAGCAAACTACCCTTATTAAGTTGGAAGCACAGTTTCAAACTAGCTCTAAACTCAATAAGATAAAGTTGATTTGGAATTGCTACTGGCCTTGGCCATCTGACAGAAGAAAATATAAATGCTCTGTGAAGAGCTCAAATTATCTCCACTATTTTTATCTACAGTGTCCAGCACTCAATCAAAAATAATCACACATATAGACCAAGATAATTTAATATTAGAGACAGATTGATAGGAAATCTAGATGAGGAGGTATTACATGCACATTAAAAAATAAAATTGTGCCTAATATATTAAAAATAAAGAGGAGTTGAATAATTTTAGCAGTGGTCTTGATCTTTCAAAGAAAATTAAAATGGAAATTCTAGAGCTGACAATTACAAATAGCTGTAATTAAGGACCTGAAGGATCAGATTAAGACATTAGTCAAAGCTGGGAAAAAATAGAAAATGGGACTATAGGCAGAAGAACTATTGAGAATGAAGCACAGAGGAAAAGAAAGAATATATGATAATTATAGAAGAGATATGGTGGATATAGTGAAGGGTGTATCATATCTGAACCTAGAATCTCAGAGAAGATACAGCAAAAAAATAGAGCAGACAAAATATTTGATGATATAATGGCAAAGAATTATCCAAATTGTATTGAGCAGTATCAATCAACAACATGATGAAATGGAAGTTAGATATATGCAAAGAAAACCACAATTAGGTCAAGCATAGTAATTTTCTTGAAAACTAAAGAAAAGGGGAAAAAAGATCTTATAAAGAGCCAAAAAATAAAAAAAGTAAAACTTACACTGAAAGCCAACTCTTATTTAGAATCAAGAATATAAGAATTTCTCATCTTCTACTTTATAATGTATATAATCCAATTTCTGTTATATTTTTATAAATAAATTAGTTCACTGATTTGAACACCAATATCATAATGTTTTATTTAATAAAAGTTTACAACATATTCTCTCCCTCCTTAGACCTCTTTTATAGGGAAATTTTGCTTTTACTTTGCTGTTTTTTCCAATACTAAAATTAAGTATCATGGCCCTGGCTGGTGGCTCAGGGGACAAGGTGCCAGCCTGCAAACCCAAAGGTCGATGGTTCGATTCCCAGACAGGGCACATGACCAGGTTGCAAGCCAGGTCTCCAGCCAGGTCCTTAGCTGGAGGCAGGTGAAAGGCAGCCCTTACATTGATGTCTCTCTCCCTCTCTGCTTCTCTCCCTTCCCCTCTCTCTGGAAATAATAAATAAAATCTTCTTTAAAAAAAAAATTAAGAATTAACCTGTCAATTTTACAAAATATCTGGTCAGAATTTAACTGAATCCCCAAATCAACTTTAGAAATACATACATTTTCATAATGCCAAATTTTCTCATAATTTATAAAAGTCTTTAATTTTTTACAACACAGGTCCTCTATAGCATCTGTTAGATTTATTTCTAAACAGCGTTTATTTTTAATATTATAAGCAATGTTTTATTTTAAATTAAATGTTTCAACTTTTTATTAGTGCTAATTGATCTTATAATCTCATTCATATGTGGAATCTAATGAACAAATAAACAAACAAGCAAAATAGAGATAAACTCCTAGACAGTAGGCTGACAGGTGATGTGGGAGATGGGTTGGGGGGCTAGGTTGGGAGATGGAAGGTTTGAGAAAAAAAAATAGAAGAAAACTAATGAACATGGACAACAGTATGGTGATCACTAGGGGTAGGAAGGGTAACAGAGGTGGAGGAAGGTGTAGGGGAGATAAATGATGATGACAATTGACTGGGGTGGTGACCACATAATGCAGCAGATGGATGATGTGTTGTGAAACTGTGCACCTGTGTAATTTTGTTAAGCAATGTTACCACAGTAAAGTAAATAAAAAGGAAAATAACCTTGCTAAACATTCTATTGAACAAAATAGTTAAATAAATTAATGTGTTTGTGTATTTTATATACAGTTCTATTATTTAAAGTGCATCTGTGGACTTAGGCTGGTCCACCAACCACTCACTACTGATAATCTATTTGCTTCCCATATCTGTGCCTTAAGGAATTTGTCATTGTATTTTATTTTCTGCAGTATCATTAACAAATGTCTATGTGTAGATTTTTAAAATTTATTTTTTTTTAAATTGGAAGTGGTGGTGAGAAGTGTAGTGGAGAGCAATGGGGAAAACTGGGACAACTGTAACAAAAGAACAATAAAAATAAATACATTTTAAAAATTAATTAGAATCTTTAACTCTTCAGCTTGATAATATTTTTAGTTTTAAAAGTTCTTAGTGATTATCTTTCCCATACTTTATTTCCCCCATTCTTTCTTTTATTCTGCATTTCTATTTAAATGTATATTAGACCTTAAAAGGTCATCTTCTATTACCATTGTATTTTCCATAGGTATAAATCTGTGTTTTCAATTCTGGGTAATTTTCATTGATCTGTCTTCTAGTTTACTAATTTTGTTTTTCATTCTATCTAACTCATTGTAAAACCATAATATTTTAACTTAGTTAATACGTTTTTCACTTACAGATGATCTAGTTGATATTAATATATTTTTTAAATTTGTTACTTTCATAGTTTCTCTTCCCTTCAAGATATATTCACATACATTAAAGTAATTTTATATGAATTATATATATTCTGTGTCTAATAGTTTAGTATCCAAAATATTTTTGTTTGTTTTTCATCTGCATCTGTAGTTAAACTTCCACTGAATTATTTTCTTGGTGGCTTTGATTGCTTTGATTGCTTTGATTGTGTGCCTGTTACTGAAATAGAAAAACATGTATTTGAAAGCATAATTTGAAGCCTAAAGGAAAAGATGTATCTGTCTGCCAGTTCATGGTGGTCACTTCTAGGATAAGACAGCTGTAAACTAAGTGTAAGGCTAAAGAGTTCCAAGATGAGTTGAATTACATTTTGACTATTAGTTCCTTATGAAAGT
Organism: Noctilio leporinus; assembly: GCA_004026585.1. Classification (NCBI taxonomy): domain Eukaryota; kingdom Metazoa; phylum Chordata; class Mammalia; order Chiroptera; family Noctilionidae; genus Noctilio; species Noctilio leporinus. Next base: position 1,452 of record PVIW01013779.1, on the reverse strand, counting down.
TGGCTAACTCCCATTTGAGTCGAAGACTGCAAATAAGATGATTCTCTTTAAGTATTTCCCATATTCTGTAAGCTATGGAATTTTATTTTATTCCTTAATACCATATTCAAATTTTACTATCTCAGCAATTATTTTCATTGAAAGAAACTTTCTTACTTATTTTTCTGTTTTGACCTAACAATACTTTGTCATTTTGTCAACTCTACAGTGATTTAAAAAAAATCTTCTTGATATTATATTTAGGAGTTGAAGTTATAAGGTTGGTTCTGATCATTTCTCCCATTACTTTCAGAAATGAGGACTCTGAATTGAATTTTTAAATTATAATATGTATTTAATAATAATATATAGTGCATATATGTATGTATAGTATACTACATTTAACGCACATATAAATTTATGTTTATTTATTTATACATTGGTTCTTTTTTAAGTCTAGACCATGTTGATAGTCTTTACTTTCTCACTTTTTAATTATTTTTTAATTTTTAAAAGATTTTATTTTTAGAGAGAGGGGAAGGGAGAGAGGCAGAAAGGGAGAAAGACATCAATGTATGGTTGCCTTTCACTTGCCTCCAGCTGTGGACCTGGCTGGAGGCCTATCTTGAAACCTGCTTATGTACCCTGGCTGGGAATTGAACCAGTAACCTTTGGGTTCGTAGGCCGGCACTTATCCACTGTGCCACCCCCCCAGGGCTTACTTGCTCATTAAAAAAAAATTATCTTTTAGGCCCTCGTTGGTGGCTCAGTAGGTAGGTGCTGGCCTGCAAACCCAAATGTTGCTGGTTCAATTCCCAGTTAGGGCTCATAACCAGGTTCAAAGACAGGTCTCCAGCCAGGTCTCCAGCCAAATCAGTAGCTGGAGGGAAGTGAAAGGCAACCATACATTGATGTCTCTCTCTCCCTTTCTTCCTACTTCCCTGACCTTCTCTCTAAAAATAATGAATAAAATCTTTAAAAAATGTTTTTAAATAATCAAAAAATAAAAAATAAATTAAATAAAAATTATCTTTTCTCTAAGCATATCAAATGTATTTTTATATTATGCATCTGATAATTCCAATAATTAGAGTGTTTCTGGTTCTGATTATGAAACTTTTATTTCAGTTAATGAAACTTCACTCAAGAAGTATTTTTTCCTTTGTCTGCTTATTATCTTTGTGAATTGCCCATTCTTAAAAATAAATTTTGGAGATTATCTGAAGGCTTTACTGAAATTTCTTTTTCTTGAGCCTATTTATGTTGCTTCATTTAGGTAAGTGGGAGCAAAGAACTTCCCAGAACAACTATGAGCAAAATCTTTAGTTTATAATGTGAGCACTAAATAATAAAGTCTGATGTCAGGCATATTTGATAGTAGACTGTGTTTAGGAAACCCCAAGAGATATTTTTTTTTCTTCTTAAGACCAGGAAAATCCCAAACATCTGCATTTTAGATTTTTTTTTTTTTTT